>VZQC01014591.1:649779-670234 GCA_009823505.1 Rhizomys pruinosus | reverse complement strand
AAAACTCCTATCTAATCTTAAGGGAAGAGGATATTTCAGGAGGATGCAACTCTCTTCTTCTGTGCCTTAGGTGCAAAGAGCAGAGGGTAAATAGTGCAAGGGGTTCATGACTTTTAAACTGTGCTTGGTGTCCTGGCGGGACATAGACAGCTGGGAGGAGCCAAGGAGAGCCAGGAAGGTAGGAAACCCACAGCCAGCTGCTCCATGTCAGGGGAACTTCCATTTGATTTATATAGAGAGTGCCTAAGATTTTACTCAAAGAATGATGCCTCAGCTCTACCGTCCAAATATGGCATAACCCTCTCGCTACACAGCAGCTGAGTTTAAGGCTCAATGAGGTTAAATCACTAGCCTGTTATTTATTACACGCTGGTTAGCACTCCCACCACCTAGGTCTGTGGCAAGCTTTCTATATGCAAATAAAATTTCAATCTTGTTCATAAACATTTTACCTTCCTCACTTAACCAAAAAGGCAACTGGACTTTTAAAAATCAAATCAAACTGTTTTTTGTTGAAGTCGTTTATTTTCTTTGTTGAAATGACTTCCCCCAACTTAAGAAGATAACAGAATAAACCCATGTTCTTTGACAGGAGGCTTAACTGTCACTGCACAACACTGGAAAAAGCTGCATCCCTGTCTGTATCACACCATCCCACCCCCTGGCCCCCCACCTGATTTTAAGCTTTGCGAAGCCAAAGAATCATTGTTGTAGAATAGCACAAGGGGTAGAGTAGGTATAAGAAGTCTTAATGGAATGGTGCATGAATAACCACGTCTTCCATCATAAACTGTGGGTTATTGTAATTTATTTGATTCCAAAGTGCAAGAATGGGGTTGAAAAGGTGGCTCAGCAGTTAAGTCCACTGGCTGCTCTTGTATAGGGCACGAGTTCCATTCCCAGCACCCAAATGGTGGCTAACCACTGTCCGTAACTCCAGTTCCAAGGAATCCAGTGCCCTCTTTTGACCTCCGTGGGCATCGCATGACATGAGCGCAGTTACTTATAGGCAGGCAATACACTCATGCACATAAAATAAAAATAATGAAAAAAAATTTTTTAAGTGCAAGAATTTTGACTCTGTTTTAACATGAAATGACTTCAACATGCAATTCCAGAATTCCAAATTATTCTTTTCTTTTTACTAAAACTGCTTTGTTTTATCTTTCAATTGCCTTGGTCTTTTTGTCTCTTTTTTAGAAGAAAACAATAGATAAATAGCATGTATTTCTGCCAGATACATCTCACAGTGATGGAGACAAATTAGCAGCCCCACGAAGAGCAGCATGGGACTCTTCAGTCTCAACCCCACAGTCCAGTGAGCTCTACTCTTATGTCCACACCTAAAAAAAAAAGACTTGTTTACTAAGGAAAAGAGAGAGAAAGAGAGTTCAGGCAGGGGAAACAGGAGAGAGGAGGCAGAAGGGGAAAGAAGTTTGGTTGCCAGAGACTTTCAATCCTAGGCTTCTCTGGCCACTTTTCAAATGAATTATTAGTCACTGTAATAAATGTCAACACACCTGGGGCTTGAGAGCCAGTGCTTTCAGTGTGAACTGAGGCGGAAGGCATGCGAATGGCAAACCCCAGGAGAAAACGGATCCATCTCAATAACAAACCACAGGGCATCCTGGCTTAATCACCAGCTGCTTTTCTATGTTCATGGATTAATGCATATGACATCAAGGCATGTTACGTTCCAGGGGTTATTTTTACTTTCTGAAAGAGTGCCATTATATTTTATAAAGACAAACTTAGAAATTGTTCACACTATCTGCATTTTTAAAATGTTACAGTAACTAAAATGAATGGATAAATAAAAATAAATTCAGGCAGGTGAGCTGGCTAAGCAGGTAAAGGCACCTGGCACCAAGCTTGGTGATCTGAGTTCCATTCTGGAACCCACATGGTAGAAGGAGAAAAGCAATCCCTAAGTTGTCCTCTGACTTCTACATGTGCGACATGACACTTACGTGTGAGCACTCGTGAACACACACACACACAGAGAAATAAAATGTATTAAAAATAAATTATGAATCTACTCACCTAGGTTTACGAAGCCAATGTCAACATACAGTTTGGCGCATAATGAGCCCAAGAGGAAGCCAAAAATTGGCCCTATAATTGCTACCGTCTGCACACACCCTGTACAAGGAAACAAACCAGAATAAAACAAAACACATAAAGAAGGGGAAAAGGAGGAAAAAAAAAGAGAGAAAAAGCTGCCATTTTTTGCTTTGATAAATAAGTAAAATGCTAAACAAAAATTACAAATGAGATCTAGTTAGAAACTGCAAATTACTTCAGCACCTCACGTGTGTGTGTGTGTGTGTGTGTGTGTGTGTGTGTGTTTTAATTGGTTAAATTTTCAGCTGCACTGAATCAGGAAATAAATTCTCTGTTTGCAGTGAAGAATGAACACCTTTAACATATTAATCAGCTCATAGAAAAGAACACTAAGTCTCTGACAAAGTTAATTTTCAAAAATGGAGCAAACTTTAGTTCTGACAGGTCATCCACTGTTAAAAATTATAACTGGGGGCTGGAGAGATGCCTCAGTGGGTAAGAACACTTGCTATCCTTCCCAAGGACCCAGGCTTGATTCCCAGCCACCCACAGCTGCTAACACCCACCTGTAACTCCAGTTCTAAGGGATCTGACGCCCTCTTCTGGCCTCTGTGGTCATTGCACACACATAGTACACTTACATACATGCAGACAAAACACTCATACATACAGAATAAAAATAATTAAAAAAAAAAAGGACTAAAGCTAAGTGGGGACAATCTCAGAATCCTAGGACCAGGAAGGTGGAGGAAGGAGTCAGGCATTACATGAGACACCATCTCAAAAACAAACAACAAAACTAGAACTATACCGATTTTGATGGTTTTCTTAAAATGCTTATGCTCAGTTAAGCAGTAAGTTCTATTTTGACATTAAAATGGGACTCTTCCACCTTAGTGAAAAAGTGAATTTATTCACAAGGAGATGTTCTCAAAAGCAGATAAATGGGTCAGGCTTTGGAACAGGGCGAGGGCCTTCAGGAGAGCTTCTGAGCAGCCAGGAGAGTATGAAGAGGTGAAAGGAACAGGTTACCCAAAGGACAGCATTGCTGGGAAGCAGAACACAGCCCTCCTCTGCCAAGTACTACCACTTGTCCTCTGTTTCAGTACAGTGCTCAAAGACACTTATTCCTGGGTAATGAAATGAACTATGTTTGAAGAACATTTCCAAGGTCTCCTTCAGAGCAGAAGAGACCTCAGGACAATGAGCAGGCTCTGGGGCTCCAGAGAACAAGAACTCCTAGCTACAAGTCTCAAGATAATTTGCCATGGAATTCCAATTTAGGATCATGATTTGTGTTATGGTTTTCTCTTAGAGAGAGAGAGAGAGAGCCCGATATTCATTTGGGCCTGCTTGGGTATGAGCAAGATACTTTGGAGTTTTGTAGTACATAGCTAGAAACCTGGTGGTCCTTGAGGTAGCCTTCTCCTCTTACATAGTCCCTTCTATCCCTAGAGGCCATGCCTTCAAAAGAATAAAGCTCCAATAAATCAAGACTGATTCATGAAACATGGTACACATTGTAGTCATCTTGTAGCCACAATTTCTAGATGACATCTAGGACATAAGAGCCACCCATTAAATGAAGCTTGATTGCACCTGACATTAAGAGTTTGCTTCTGGCTGGGTGTGGAGGTTCACACATTTAATCCTAGCATTCAAGAGGATCACTGTAAGTGTGAGGCCAGCCTGGTCTATAATATAGGGAGTTCTGTGCTAGCCAGGGCTACACAGAGAGACTTTGTCTCAAAACCCTAAGCTGAGGAGCTATTGACAATTGATAACTGCTGGGAGAAAGTTTTCTTTTAAGAGTTTTCCCTGGTAAATGGTCTGTGCTCTAGTGGACAATCACACCCCCAAGAGAATGTGGACAGCACAGATTGGACTTGATGGATTTGAAAAGAAAAAAGGACACAAAGTTGGGTGAGTAAGGAAAGAGGATGGGACTTAGCGGAGTTGTGGGGGGCATGTTCTAAATACAAGGCATGAAAGTCTCAAAGAATAAAAATCAAAATGATAAAAGTTTGATTTTTCTATACTAATTCATGTGGAAGATTTGACAACTCATTCGACACTCATTTGTAGAGGACTTTGGTGAAAATGGCTGCCCACCTGTCCTCTAGAACCTAATCTACAGATGGGGTAGATGTGAGCCCCATGAACATTATTATTATTATTATTATTATTATTATTTTAGTCTTTTCGAGATAGGGTCTCCCTGCAGCCCCAGCTGTCCTGGAACTCACCTTGTAGACCAGGCTGGCCTTGAACTCACAAAGATCTGCCTGTCTCTGCCTCCCAAGTGCTAGGATTAAAGGCGTGTGCCACCACGCCCGGCGTGAACATTCTTTCAAATTTTTTCTTCATTCATTTATACCTAATGTCAAGATCCCAGGATTAAGGGCTGGAGAGATGCCTCAGAGGTGAAGAGCACTGGCTGCTCTTGCAGAGGATTAAGGTTTGATTTCCAGCACCCACATGGCAGCTAAGAACCAACCATAACTCCAGTTCCAGGAATCTGCTGCCCACTTCTGACTCTGTGAGCACTGCATACATGTGGTGCACTGACATACATGAAGAACACTGACATACATGCAGGACATCAAACTTTTTAGAATAACTAAATAAAAATTTTAATATTCACTCATTTATCTATTTATTTTGGTCTTTTGAGGCAGGCTCTTAGTAGCCCCAGCTGGCCTAAAACTCACTATGTAGATCAGGCTGGCCTTGATATCACAAAGTTTGGCCTGTCTCTGCCTCCTGAGTGCTGGAATTAAAGGCATGAACTGCCATGCCCAGCTTTAAAGTATCTTTTTATTTATATTTTATTATATTTAATAAAATCTATTTTTGTTAAAAAACAAGAATTACTTCTTGCTTATCTCACATAGGAAAGAAAAGAAAGATTTTTTGGGTTTTTTTGGTCTTTTTGAGACAGGATCTCCCTGCAGCCCCAGCTGGCCTGGAACTCTCTATGTAGACCAGGCTGGCCTTGAACTCACAGAGGTTCGCCTGTCTCTGCCTCCCAAGTGCTGGGATTAAAGGTGTGTGCCACCATGCCCAGCTTAGAAAAGAAAGATTTTAAATAATCAGGCCTTACAGAATAAAAGGGAGTTTCTAGGGTTGGAGAAATAAATGTTGATATACACATATGTGTGTGTGTGTGTGTGTGTGTGTGTGTGTGTCTACTTCTCCCAGTAAAACTGATTTCTGCAATCTTGAGCTCAGAGGATCCTTTCACCAGGTCCCCTGTCATTACAATTGAGTTCACAGCTATTTTCTTTTAAATTTTTTAAATTAATTAATTTATTATTTTATGTGTACGAGTGTACTGTCTGTGTGCAGGTTGGTGCACCCGTGTCATGCAATGCCGCTGAGGTCAGAAGAGGGCATTGGATTCCCCTGGGACTGGAGTCAAAGATGGCCCTCAGCCACCATGTGGGTGCTGGGAATCGAACCCTGGTCCTCTGCAAGAGCAGTCGGTGCTCTCAACCGCTGAGCCATCTCTCCAGCCCCAGCTATTTTCTTTTAATCCAGCTAATCCTCTAATTTCTTTTAATTTCTTTTAATCCTCTAATGCAGTAGATCCTGACTTATGTAGTACTTTCATCACCCAAACCCTCTGTGTGTACTTGTGTGTCAGCTGAATGAAGGCGTAGGGAATAAGCGGTGCATTCTTCCATACTCGACTTCATCTGGAGAGAAGGGAGCAGACCAGGCATCCCACATCCCACATTGAAGGAGGTGGGCATTACCAATGTAGAAAGCAGCGTTATCTTCCCTGGCGAAGTCGTCCAGATAGGCAATGCCCAGGGGTTGGATGGGAGTCTCCCCTAATCCTCGAAGAAGGTTTCCCAGGAACACATAGACCCACATGGAAGAGCTGGTGTCCCCCTCACATTCTTGAAAGAAAAGCAGAGGAGAGAGGTGAAGCTAACTCACTGTGTCAGTTAAATATTCATTTTGCATTTTTACAGTCTGTCCTAAATTTGAATTTGAATGTAGAATTGAAATCAACCATAGCTTTAATATGATAAGAGTCTAGACCGACTTGGAAGATGTTTGGTGATGTCTTATGCAGATAGAGCCCCCGGGGACTGACCACATGTCTGCCTCACCTCTTCTTACTTTCTGTCGCTTCCTTTCATGCCTACACCGAGCTATTTGACTTTCTACACTCCATGAGCATTCAGTACATCATCTGAGGAAAACAAGTCATGAACAAAACATTTTCCACCTGGATTTTTACACTTTTCAATTCCTCGGCAGAAATCACAACTAGTTTTTATGTTGATAAGTTCTACCTGAATTCAAAACTGTATATGATAGATACTGCAACACTAGATACTTTACCCAAGATTGGAACTATTTGGTAGTGATGAGCCATTTTTAGGATTTTGAAAACAAGTTCATATAAAAGTACATGAACTTGGGGCTGGAGAGATGGCCTAGCGGTTAAGAGCGCCAACCGCTCTTACAGAGGACCCGGGTTCGATCCCCAGCACCCACATGGTGGCTGAGAACCAACTGAAGCTCCAATTCCAGGAGAACTCCAGTTCCAGGGGAATCAGAGACCCTCTTCTGAACTCCGCGGCGTTGCACGACATGGGTGCACAGACTTGTATGCAGACAGTACATTCATACACATACAGAAATAAATAAAATTAATAAAAAAATTTTTTTAAAAAGTACATGAACTTATATTCTTTGGCACAACATATCTTCCACCAAAATGAACCTTTTTTGGAGAATGTTTTTAGAGTGGAATCTAGAGCTAAGTATTTTAAGATACATTAATAAAAGTCATGGCATAATGTGACCATGGTTTCTTGGTAAGCCAGAAGTTCATCGTTTCATCTAGGCTGGCTTTCCTGATCTCTCAGAATGTTCCTGTCTCTCTCCCTAATGCTGGGACTATAGGTGGGCATAGCTATGCCTAGATTGTTGCACAGGTGCTAGGGATTTCAACTCAGGTTCTCATGCTTGCAAAGCAAGTGCTCTCACCCAAATTAGCAATCTCCCAGCACTAGTATAATTTTAATGCCTGAATTAATAAAGCTTTTGAGAGAAAAAAAATCATCATTTATACTAAAGCAAATATAAAAGTTAAAAAGCTACTTTGCTTAGCCAGGAGTGGTAGCACATGCCTTTAATCCTAGCACGTGGGAGGCAGAGGCAGGCAGATTTCTGTTCGTTCAAGGCCAGCCTGGTTTACAGAGGAAATTCCAGCACAGCTGGAGCTACAGGGAGACCCTGTCTCAAAAGAGACCAAAAAAAAAAAAAAAGGTACTTTGCTTAGTCAATATTTATTTATTTATTTATTTATTTAATATGTGTGAATGTTATACCTCAATGTAAGTGTTCTTATGTTGGGTGATGCCTACAGAGGTCAGAAGAGGGCATTTGATCCCCTGGAACTGGAGTTACGGATGATTTTCAGCCACCGTGTGGGTGCTAGGATTTGGACTCAGCCAGTGCTCTTAACGGCTGAGCCATCTCTCCAGCCTCTAATCAAATCATTTTGTTGTTGTTGTTGTTACTGTTGTTTTGGTTTTGGTCTTTTTTGAGAGAGGATTTCCCTGTAGCCCCACCTGTCCTGGAGCTCTCTATGTAGACCAGGCTGGCTTTGAACTCACAGAGATCCACCTGCCTCTGCCTCCCAAGTGCTGGGATTAAAGGTGTGTGTCATGTCTGGCTTCAAATCAATTTTTTTCAAAAAGAATCATCTTACCATCATTTATTTGGTTCTGTGACTTTTCTGTGACTGAGATTGGTAAGTGACTGCGTGACTCTGGGTGACACGGAGAGATGCTGGGGGTAGAGTTGGAGGAAGGAGAATATTTTTCGTATCTGTACCTGGATAGAAAGAATGCTTTCATTAGAAGCTTATTGGCATCATGCTAAAGCATAGGTACACCGCTCCCTCCTGAGGAACCAGGTTAGGTCTGCAGCTTCCTTTGACTCAGAATCAGCAAAGCCAATCACCATGGAGCAACAATTTGCTTCACAGGAAGGCAGCTGTACTTCCTTAGTGTTTGTGCCATTCTTGGGACATGAGCGGTGTAAAGAAAATATTAGCAAGGAGTATTCATACAGGAAACCACTCAACATCACCTGCTCCCTTAGTGAAAAAGGTATCTAACACTTGATGAAAATCAAGGTTATCTGTATCTCAGAGAAAAATGAATATTGTAGTAGCTTTGACTAATAGCATGCTGACCTATAATGTAGTAGAACAATCACAAGGCAGATTCTAAGCAATAAGCTGGTTGACCTCAGGAATCAGTTACCTGGAGGGAATTTTTTTTTCTCTACATGTTTTTTTATCTGGCCTCAAGTTATTTCAACTCCCCCCATTCCTAAGTTGCTACAGTTATGCTGAGATAGGGTTGCCTTGGCTGGCAGGGACTCACTGTGGCTACCCATCTAGCCTTGACCTTCTGTGAGCCTTCTCCTCCTGAGTGGCTGGGATTATATGTACCATCAGGCTCATGTAATGTGAAAAAACCTTTCTCTCTCTCTCTCTCTCTCTCTCTCTCTCTCTCTCTCTCTCTTTCTCTCTCTCTCTCTCCCTGTGCTAGGGATTGAACCCACAGCCTGCAGACAAGTGGTTAACTGCTGAGCTACAGCCCCAGGTTCAAACTTAACTTTTGGGCTTCACTTCTTAATGGCATTCAAATTCTGCATAGTACAATTGTTACTCTGGCATGTGAAATTCTAAAGTAGCTTCCGCTTTTCCTTTTTTTCCCCATGGTTAGGTTTCTTTCTTTTTTTTTTTTTAATTTTTATTTATTTATTTATTTATTTTTATGTGTATGAATGTATTGTCTGCATGCAGGTCTGCGCACCCGTGTCGTGCGATGCCGCGGAGGTCAGAAGACGGTCTCGGAAGTAGTCACAGTGAAACTTGCAAAGTTCTAGGCTGGAGAGACAGGTCAGTCAGTAAAGCACCTTCCACACAACCATGAAGACCTGAGTTCGGATCCCTAGCCCTCAAGTGAAAGCGGGGTAGGGGATGGTGCATCTGTAACCCAGGACTGAGGCGGCAGCCACAGTGCATCACTGGAGCTTCCTGACCAGTGAACCTGTCACAGTAGCTGAGCTCCAGGTTCAGAAAAGGACTCTCTGTCATCACCTTCTAGCCTCCATGGGGACCTGAACCTAGACATGTAGACACACATACAAACATGTTCATACAAACCTCTCCCATACACAAACATGCACAAACCCTTCAAAAGTTGGATCTTCTCCTGACCCCCCCCTGCTCCCCAGTCCCAAACTGACTTCCTCTCTCTTCCAGGGAACATAAAGTCCTTGTGATTGCTCCACACAGGGGTGGCTCAGCCCCGACTCACTCCAGAGCTAAAGAATTTTACTAAGAAACTCTAAGGTCCAGCAGAAGTTGAAACACAAGCGCCACCCATCCCTCATCACACTCACTTCTCAGGGTTCATCTTTTCCTGCTTCCCTTGCTCTGTCCATACTAAGCATTCAAATTTTTTCTCAGTCATCCAATACCAGACCCACTCCACTTCAGGAAGGCTGCATTCTCCATTTATGTAGACTGGAAGTCTTCCTGATTCTCAGGCACGTGCATAGGTTCTTTTTCAAGTATTACCACCTCAGTGAGCTGTCCTAGAATAGCCTACCCCTTAAGTGTCTTCATTAGGTCATATACATATATATGTGTTTATGTCTTATTCTAACTTTGTTGTTGTTGATGTTGCTGTGATAAACACCATGATCAAAAGCTATTTGGGAGAAGAAAGGGTTTAATCAGCTCACACTTCTAGGTCACAACCCATCATTGATTGAGGACAGTCAGGGTAGGAACTCAAGGCAGGAGCAGAGACAGGAGGCGTGAGGATGGCTGCTTCCTGGATCACTTCCCTGCTCAAGCTCAGCTAGCTTTCTTCTACAGCCCAGGACCAGCTGCCTACTATGATACGGCCCCCCACGGTGGGCTGGGCCTTCCCATCTCAATCATCAGTCATGACGATTGCTCACAGATGCGGCCACAGGCCAATGTGATCTGGGGACTCTTCCTTTGAGGTTCCCTCTTCCCATGAAAGTTTAGGTTCTGCTGGGCGGACAATAAAAACTAACCAGCACAGTTATTTTTAATTATTTATGTGTGTATGTGTGTGTGTGTGTGTGTGTGTGTGTGTGTGTGTGTGTATGTCTGTGTGAGAGTAGTGGTGTGTGTGTGTGCTCATGTGCACACCTGTGGTCACACGCAGGCCAGAAGAGACCATCGCTTCCTTCTGAACTGGAACTACAGGCAGTTGTGCAACACTCAGCTTGGATAGCAAGCACTCATAATTGCTTAGCTGTCCCTCCAGCACCATTCTCTGCAGTTCTTACTGTTATTAACATGCTATAGCATGTTGTGCTGTTTGTCCCTCTCCTAAGATCCGTGAGTGCAGGGAGCTCTTATCATGGTCTTATCCCCGATGTTTAAACCAATGATCAGTGCAGATCAGTACAGATCTACACTATATTGATACCAGTATAGATGAGGTAGATAAGCTGACAGACCAAAAGGTAAACTGGGCCAGCTTGGGAAGACCCTCCAGAATTATCTCTAGTTAATAGGTTTTATTAAGCACCAAAGGTATTTCTTCTAGGCACAGAGCATAAATAACATCCTTTTAGGGGAAAAAATATTCCATTTATAGTAAGACCATTAGTAGTAAATTATGCTATGAAAAGCTGAAAACAACTTATACTGATCCCCAGTAGGCAGCCAGCTTTGGACAGAGAGGTCCTGTGTGTGTATGCTTTCGTTTTGATTTCTTTTCTCATGGAGACAGCGCTGCTCCCTGTCATAGGATGTGGTAAGACACTAAAACATGAGTAAATGAATATATCATTTGATTTAACCAAGGTAGTGGATAAGGATCTAAATGTGTTCCCCTTGGTATCCTCTGTCAGCATTTGCCTGGGTGACTCACCCACCTCTAAAATACACCTCTGAATTTCTTGTGGTGATATTTTGTATTTATCATTAGCCTGAAGTAATAAGATTATTCAGTAGAATACAACACCCTTAAGACAAAACCACTTCTGATTATTAGTGAACCCCAGTGACTTCATCAGCAAATGAGGATGGATAGTAAGACTCAGTTGCAGTCACACAACTACCATATATGTTAGGAATCTTGAAAAGCATTCTACCTGTATTGCACCATTTAAAACTTGCAACAGGGCTGGAGGGATAACACAGTCATTAAAGGCAAAGGCTAACAACTGAAATGTAAAACTTGCAACAATATTACAAGCTAGCTGTTATTCTTTTTTTTTTTGGTTTTTTTGAGACAGGGTCTCCCTGGAGCTCGCTCTGTAGACCAGGCTAGCCTTGAACTCACAAAGCTCCACATGCCTCTGCCTCCCAAGTGCTAGGATCAAAGGCGTGCGCCACCACGCCCGGCTTGCTAGCTGTTATTCTTAATGTCCATTTTAAGATACAGAGACTGAAGCCTAGAGATGCTAAGTAACAAGATTAAATGTTTGTTTTCTACAGCTTTCATTCCTGACTAATTTGATGCCCATATAATATTTTCTACATGGTATGATAATTTGTCTTTAGTTAATATTTTTGCCTCTACAGGTGAATGAAAGTGTTTGACTGAA
Organism: Rhizomys pruinosus; assembly: GCA_009823505.1. Lineage (NCBI taxonomy): Eukaryota > Metazoa > Chordata > Mammalia > Rodentia > Spalacidae > Rhizomys > Rhizomys pruinosus. The sequence goes on along the minus strand of VZQC01014591.1, from coordinate 658,534 downwards.
TATATTACTAAAGTTTCTCTTCAGTATGGTTGACATTAACACACAGAAAGCATGAGAAATTTTATAGATTATTGTCACTGGTAAGATTAGAAAACTATGCTGTCATTTCCCCCAAAGGGGCTATAACAAAATAGGACATAAAATTATCACGGCACGAGAATCAACTTAATTAATTGTCATTACAAAAGAAATCAGGCATGGTAATTAAGATCTATAATCACAGCACTCAGAAGGCTGAGACTAGAAAATTGTATGTTCAAAGCCATCTTGAGCTTTCTAGTGAGTTGAATATCCAACCAGCCAGAGCTACATAGCAAGACCTGTCCTATTAAAACAAAACAAAACAAAACAAAACAAGGGGCTGGAGAGATGGCTCAGCAGTTTAGGCTTTTCATGCAGAGGACCTGGGTTTGATTCCCAGCACCCACAGGACAGCAAACAACTGTCCATAACTTCAGTTTCAGGGGAACGGGCTCCCTCTTCTGGCCTCTGCACACATTGTGGAACACTGATGTGCTTACATACATGCAGGCACTACACTCAGACACATAAAATAAAAACAACAAAATATTTAAAAAATAAAAACCCAATCAGAAAAACAGGGGAGAATTGCTGCTTCGGAGTAAGTCTAGAAAGGATGGCTGCTTCCCACTCACCTCTCCATGAAGAACTGCGGCACCGCAATGAGCAAGGTCCCGACTCCCATCACTAGACAACCTGCTCCTATAATTTTTGGTCTATGAAGTTTGGCTCCAAAGTAGCTGACAAATGTTATAACCAGGAGATTCCCTTTGGGGGTGGACAGAACCAAGTATTCATGATTAGGTTAGAGAACTTAGTAGTCTAACAGTATTGTTAAATGAATGAACGCACACAGATTTAGCACCATTTTAATGAAACCATATCCCCACCCTTCCTCATCAGGCCCTCTTTCTTCATTGTGAGCTAAACTACCTCTTAAATTTATCTTCAGATTTCTTACTTGTTCTAATTAGCTTTCTGTGGCTGTGATAAGACACTGACTTCAAAAAGAACTTTGCAAAGAAAGGGCTTATTTGGCTTACAGGTCACAATTCATCACTGGGGGGAACCCGGGCAGGAACCCAAGGCACAAACCTGGGGGCAGTATCTGAAGCAGAGATCAGGGAGATGCGACACTTACTGGCTTCCATCCCCGGGTTTGCTCAACTGCCTTCTGTACTTTTGGACACAGCCCAAGTCCACCTGCTGAAAGATGGCACCATCCACAGTGGGCTGAGTGTGCTCACATCAATTAGCAATCAAGGAAATGCTCCATAAGCATGCTCATAGGGGAATCTGATAGAGCAGTTCCTTAAGCGAGGGTCCCTCTTACCAGGTGCATCGAGCTGACAATCACGATCAGCCATCACATTATTTAAATCAACTCATCTTTTTGTCAAGCTATTTTAATTACTTTCCCTTCTATTATCTTTTACTCAACCTATTTGTTCTTTTAAAAAAGATCAGTAAATGCAATGCACAAAGCTTCAATAAAAATTGGCTTTGAAAAAAAAAAATAAATAAATAAATAAAAAGATCACTAAATGAAATTATAGAAGGCTTTCTTTAGTTGGTTTCTTATGTATTCCTTAGAGGTTTTCAAGCAAACTTTATTAGTTTATTCATTTGCATGGGTGTGTATTAAAATGTCTATTTAGTTTCCCAATTATTCTTGAAAGATATATTATGTATTCTTTCTACAGCTGCTGTTTCTTAAAACTACAACTGTTCCTCACTTTAAATGAAATAAAATATTAGACTCATATTTTATACAAATGATACTTTATAATTGCTTATATACTTTTTTGCAAAAGGATTCAAAATAAGCAAAAAATGTATCCCTCATAGTTGTCTACCCATCATCACATAAAAAACTCAGTGTATACGTTTTATGAAGTACAAAATTTGGACAAAATAGGCATTTAAAAATAATTAAGCAGCATAGTTTTTTATATTTTATTATTTTATTTTATGTTGATGAGTGTATTGCTTGCATGCATGTAAATGCACCCATGCCGTGCTTGGAGTCAGTAGAAGGTGTCTGATTCCCCTGGAACTGGAGTTATAGACAGTTGTTAGCCACCATGTGGATGTAGGGAATTGAACCTGGGTCTTCTGCAAGAGCAGCTGGTGCTCTTAACAGCTGACCCATCTCTCCAGCCCCACCAACATAGGTTTGTGAGTTCAAGGCCAGCCTGGTCTACAGAGTGAGTTCCAGGACACCTGGGGCTACAGGGAGACCCTGTCTCGAAAAGACAAAAAAAAGGTAGGTATTACATAGTTCTAAACAGTCTCTAATGAAATAGCATGCATTGATTTTTACGTATTTGTGTGTGAGGTGTACATGTATGTATAGACATGTGTATATATGTGTATGTGAGCATGTGGAGGCACGAGACAACCTTGGGTGTCAGTCCTCAGACATCATCCACCTTGTTTTATGAGACAAGGTCTCTCACTGGCCTGGGGTTCATTGATTTGACTGTGCTGTCTACCTAGCAAACCCTAGGGTTTCACCCGCCCAACATTTTTTAAAATGTGGTTTCTGGGGATCAAACTCAGGTCTCCATGTTTACAGGGCAAATACATTACCAACTGAGCTACCTCCCGTACCCTATGATTAAATATGATTTGGGGGAAGATTTCTCAGGCTTTACTGTATAGAGGAATTCCTAGAAGGTATGCCAAGGGAGATCTAAACCTATTAGAATGCAAATTCTTGCTCTGCCCAGACAGTTTATGATTCCATGGAACAGGGGCCAGGCAGGAAATTTGTGTCTGCAACATTAGTGAGCTCCAGTAGTGTGTGTGGGGGGGGGAGGATAATTCCAGCACTGTGTCATGTGTCATGAGGAACATGGCTAGGTCTTACATTATAAGGAGCTTGAAAGTTTTAACTATGATCACTTGGGATGTCTAGATTTCAGGAACTACAATGCTAGAGACACTCCCCCAGCTGATGGCCGATGGGTGGCCTTGCTTTGAAGTTGTCCTCTATGTTTTCAATTTTCCAGCAAGAGCATGTTTCCTTCCATCTGTAAGCAATCATCCAATTTACTACTGTTCGGTCACACTGCCAGCTTTAGTCAATTGGAAAATGAGCGGTAAATGTAGCCCAGAGGATAATAACAAGGGTGTGTGGAAAGCAACTTCGACACTAGGTGCTGGTGCAGCATAGCTGCAGGAAGGATTTAGGTCTCCATAATTCTCATATCAAAAAATTAGGCATGGAACATTTGACATTTAAGCAGCACATGACATCATACTGATAATTATGCCTCTATGTTTGTTAAGCTGACTTGCACTTTATAGGGAAATCATTTATAGGCAAATCTAGCTTCCACCTTAAGGGACTCAGACAAGATTTCTTTGTTATATTAATGAGCAGTCCTAAACATTATGCCATTTCTCCATCTGTGCTATCTCTAAACATTTAGGCTTCCAGGCTGGAGAGATGGCTCAGCAGTTGGGAGCACTAGCAGCTCTTGTGGAGGACCAGGGTTCAGTTCCCAGTACCCACATGGCAGCTCACAATCATCCCTAACTCCAGATCATCTGATGCCCTGTCTGGCCTCTGCAGGCAACACACATATACGTGCACTTATGCATATGTAGACATATAAAACTCAATTTTAAAATAATAAAAATAAAATGTTTAGGCTTCCTTTTATTGTTAAAGGATCCTTTTTCAGCTTTCAAGAAATAAGCTTGGAAAATATATGGTGATTTACAATGTTTCAAACCCCAATTGGAACTCAGTGGGTAAAAGGCATGCTGAGCCACACATGAGGGCCTGATTTCAGGTCTCCATCATACGTAGAAAAGCTGGGCTTAAAATCACATGCCTGTAACCCCATACTGGGGTCCACGTGGGAGGTTTAGAGACTGGCAGATTCTGGGGGCTTCCTAGTCAGCTATTCTACCTATCATGCTGAGCCCAAGGTGCAGCGAGAAACCCTATCTCAAAAGGTAAAGTGGAGAGCTATAGGGGAAGATACTGGAGCTCCAGATGCAATGCGCGCACGCGCGCACACACACACACACACACACACACACACGCACACGCACGCACACGCACACGCACACACACGCACATGCACACACACACACGCACACACGCACACACACATGCACACGCACTGAACTTGGTATCAAACTTCTTTATACCTGCCATCACCAGTTCCTAACACATTCAAGATGTCAAATTTTAGAAAGGGGCTGGAGAGATGGCTCAGTGGTTAAGAGCACTGGCTGCTCTTGTAGAGGACCTGGGTTTGGTTACCAGCACCCACATGAGGCCTCATGTCTGTCCATAAGTCCAGTTCCAGGAGATTTCTCATGTGACCTCCACGGGCATTTCATGGCATGGGTGCACTTACGCATGCAGGCAATATGCAAAAATAAATAAATAAATAAAAATAATAAACAGTAGAAAACAAAATGTCAAATTTTATAAAGTTAACTAACTACTCAAGTCATCTTATAAGAGCCCCCAAACCAAAACTGAACAAGGGCAATGCAAAAAATGACAATTTGAGGAACTGAAGAGATGGCTCAGAAGTTAAGAGCACTCTCTGCTCTTGCAGAGGACTGTGGTTCCCCTCTGCTCCCAGCACCCACCCCACATGAAGCCTCACATCTGTCCATAACTCCTTTTCCAGGGGATCTGTTGCCCTCTTCTGACTCCCATGAGAACTGCACTCATGGGTACAGGTGAGCAGTCACACATATAAAATAAACATAATCAAAAAACACTTAAAAGAAATAGCAATTTAAGCTTAAGTGTAATTGTGAAGACAAAGATAAAAATCCTGACTAAAAATTATTAGCAGACCAAATAACCCATCAAAGTAAATGGAGCCTTTTAAGTCAGCACCTTCCAGGAGTATGGGAATGTAAGCAAAGAAGAAAATCTATGAATTAGATCATTGTACGATGAATGGATGGATGGAAGAACTGTCTCTTGCATACCATGAGAAATGCAATGAAAGTTCTCAATGAGATTAATCGCTAATTTGCAGGAACTGAGCGATTCAACTTTTGAAGTATGCTTATTAAAAACCCCGTATGAGCTGGGTGTGGGGGTACACATCTTTAATCCCAACACTTGAGAGGCGGAAGCAGGTGGATCTCTGTGAGTTCAAGGCCAGCCTGGTATACAGAGTGAGCTCTAGGCTAGCTGAGACTAAAAGGGAGACCCTGTCTCAAAAAGACAAAAAAAAAAATACCCTGTATGTAATATAAATGAATAAATAAAATAATAAAAGCCATGCAACAGACCTACTGCTGAATAGTGAAATTCTAAAAGCACCGTAATAAGTCAGATACATGAGGAGAGTGTCTGTTCAGCCCATCAGTTCAACACAGCGTCCAGAGTCCTGAGAAACAGGAATGTGGAAAGAAGTGTGAGGCGTGAATTAGGAGTGTTGAGACATTCATTTAGAATCTATGGATTGTATAGACCTAAAGCAAACATGTGTTTGAGATAAGGGTTTCAATGAAAGTAATAGGGTTTTCAGTCTTTTTAAAAAATTTTTTTATGTGTATGAGTGTACTGTCTGCATGTAGGTTGGTGCACCCGTGTCATGCAATGCCGCAGAGCTCAGAAGAGGACATCGGATTCCCCTGGAGCCAGAGTTAAACACCGTTTTTAGCCACCATGTGGGTGCTGGGAATCGAACCCGGGTCTTCCGCAAGAGCGGTCAGCGCTCTTAACCGCCAAGCCATCTCTCCAGCCCAGGTTTTAAGTCTTTAACACATCTAACACAATACATACTTTATATCCTTAGAAGAGTCTGAGTAGATTTCATCTAGATTTGGAATTGAGTTGTTTGCCTCGTAATATGAAAATGTACTGCTTCTATTAAATATAGATTCCAAGTTTCATTCCCATCTGTTCCCATGTGACTTGGGAATCTAAGAACTCCTTGACTGATGGTCCTTCAATTCAGGGCCAGCAATAAAGCAGGGATCAATTAGTGAGGTCCCTCAAGGTACATGGTATAGTCAAAGCAGGGACTGATATGATCAAATATTTTAGAACCTAATTGTATGGGACATCACTGATTAACAGCCTTTATAGACCCCTGGGAGCCTAATAGAAATTTGGGCAGGTGGGATGGTACAGTGTGTGGAGGACATTGCCTCCAGCAAGCCTCATGATCTGAATTCAATCCCCGGGACCTGCATGGTGGAAAGAGGGAGCTGACACCTGCAAGTTCTCCTCTGTTTTCCACATGTATGCTGTAGCACATGTGACCCCCCCCCAAATACAATAAATAAATACAATACAAAATTTAAATAATAAATGCAGGCTGGGGTCCTACCCCTAAAGAATTAGCATCTGCATTTTAATATTTCCCAGTTACCAACGTGAATATTAAGATTTGATTGCCACTCATTTACCTTTGTGGACAAAATTTCCAGGAGAGAATACTAAGACATCTGTAAAAAAAAAAAAATCTCACCAAGGAAGCTCCCCCATGCAAGAGAGGATAATGAACACAAAAGGCCACAAATGGCCAAAGCATAGGGCCTAAGAGTCCACAGAATGTGGACCCATGGACAGGACTCCTATATTAAACTTCACCCACCCAGGGTTCAGGGACCATTGTGGAAGAGGAAAGGTTGTAAGAGCCAGGGAGGACCACAAGGAAGCAGTCTTCCAGGCTCCTGGGACCTTGCTCATATGAACCTACAGCAATGATGTTAGCATGTACAAGACCCATGCAAACTCAAGTAGACAAAAACCCAGCATAGAACTGTGGAAATGAGCAACAGCCCCCAATCTTAGTCAAAGAATTATGAGCAACCGATTACTGCTGGATAAGGAAGAGCTGAAAGGCAGCTAGACACCAGCAGGATATCTGGGGTCACAAATTTGACTCAACAGGCCTTAATATAAATGACAGAATACCTAAAATCCGGTGAGGGTGAGATGGGAGGGTGTGATGGGAGGGGGGCCATAAAGATGATTAAGATGACTGTATGAAATGCACAAAAAAATTCAGTTAAAAATTTCCAGTAAAGAGGCTCTATCTACAAAGCCTGATCTACTGTTTAGAACTTCAGTGACTTGGGAGGTTGGAATGTTGCCACTTCTGAGCCAAATGATCTTGGCCATGTTAGTGTGTGGGCATCATTCTCCTCTGTGTTTGAACTAACATTCTTGTAACCATTAGGTAATTCCTTTGGAATGTGTGAACAGACCTATAGCTTCCACCAACTCAAAAGCTAAGCATGACGGCTCCCTGCTTCGTTGTAACCCACAACATAATTGAACAGTGTCACGATTTATGATTCTCTTTGCTTTCTTCCATAAAAACTTCATGAAATGGTTACCACATTGGAACATGGAATCTGTGGGCCACACTCACTAATATTGGCTGCAGATTAAACTATCTCTTACTTCTTTCAGGTGATAGTTATGGTTCTTGAAAACACTGTTTTTTATTCTCATTGAAATGAAAATTACAAAAGTGAGAAATTTGTTGGAAACTTTAAAAATATTTCTTCCTCCTTCTGGAAGTTCTCCAGTGAGACTGACATTGAACAGTTAAGAGGTAACACTGACATTTTATCTGAACCCCAAACGGCCTTAAGGTCTCCCCAGGGCACTATTTTGTTTACTTTAAAAAAATAATTAAATGCCTCTCTGTCAATTTAGGAAACAGAATAACTAGGCCTACACTTCAAAATACATTCAAAACAGTGTTTAAAACCACTTGGTCTTTTCTAAGAGGAACTCTAACCAATGGCTAAGCCAGTGATTCTCACGAGTGGAATTTAAACTGTCTGCTCCGATCTGGTGTTCCTGTTAATAGAATTCTTTCTCTCTTCTTTGTAGGCTACTGTGTAGAAAACTATTTTTATAGTTTACTTCTTAAAACTTTGTGATTGGGGCTGGAGAGATGGCTTAGTGTTCAAGAGCATTGGCTGTTCTTGTAGAGACCTCACATGGTGACTAACATGTAACTCTATAAATCCAACACCCTCTTCTGAGCTCTTTGGCCACTGCATGCACAGGTGTGCTTACATACATGCAGTCAAAACACTCATCCACAAATAATATAACCATATAAATAAATAAATAAATAAGTATTTGCAACAACTTGCAAATTTATTCATTACATTTTAAAATTCATTATATATTTATGTGCATTGCCTGCATATATTTAAGTGCACTCATGTGTGGAATACCTAAGGAGCCAGAAGACTGTGACTTATCTCCTGAAAAGGTGGAGCTGGTTACCCAACCCAGGTCCTCTGGAAGAACAGCCAGTATTTTAAACTGCCTAGCCTTCTCACATCCCTCATGCTTAAAGTCCTAGAGGGAATTGGATTGGAGGGATCATTCCTCAATGTAATCAAAGCCATATATAGGAAACCCACAGCCAATATCATCCTAAATGGGAAAACAACAGAGGCATTCCCCTTAAAGGTAGGAACTCGGCAAGGCTGCCCCCTGTCACCACTCCTTTTCAATATAGTGCTTGAAACCCTTGCTAGGGCAATAAGGCAAGAAAAGGAAATTAAAGTAGTTCTAATTGGAAAAGAGGAAGTCAAGCCACCCCTTTTTGCTGATGATATGATCGTTTACTCAAGGGATGCTAAAAACTCCACCAGAAAACTCCTAGAAATGATTAAGAGCTTCAGTAAAGTGGCAGGATACAAAATAAATCTAGAAAAATCAATAAACGTCATCAAACACATAAACGGAATCAAAGACAAAAAC
>VZQC01014591.1:622552-649301 GCA_009823505.1 Rhizomys pruinosus | reverse complement strand
AAAAAAAAAAAAAAAAATCAATGGCCTTTCTTTACACCAAGAACAAGCAACTGGAGAAAAATCAGTAGCCTTTCTTTACACCAACAACAAGCCCCTGTAATAACTTTTCATAGAGCCCATTTGAATTTTTCCATATTTCTGAAATTGAATCCTAACTCTCAAAATCTATCACTCCTCCATAAAGACACTTCTCATAAACATAACTCAAAATATCAGTTAGTATCTCACTTTCTCCTACAAGAAAGTCTTTCACACAGGATCGTCTGAATTGTACAATAGGTAATACTGGGGGCTAGGACATTTGTTATTGGTTGCTTCTTCCCTGAGAGAATAAATGACCTCTGCTGTAACATAAGGTCATGACAAATTTGTCCAAACAGGGTTTTACAAGTTGAATCCCAAACAGACAACAGAATGGAGTGAGGATGTGTTAAGCAAATTTAAGAAGACCTTGAGTAAACTGGGCACGGTGGTGTACTCAGGAGGCAGAGGCAGGTGGATTTCTGTGAGATTGAGGCCAGCCTGGTCTACATAGTGAGATCCAGGCCAACCAGGGCTACAAAAAACACCTTGGGACTTAAAAGTAAAGTAAGGCTTTTGCAACACTTACCAATTTCAAAACTACCGTCAATCACTCCCACCAGGGAGGAAGGGATGTCGAACCTTCTTTCTATCTGTGTGATGGTGCTCTTCAGATAGCCTTCTGCCAATGCTTTGGCAAAGTAAACAAAAGACAAGGCACCCAGGAAAAGCTGGAAAATATGACAATTAAAGGAGTTCTAATTGGAAAACAGGAAATCAAGCTATCCCTTTTTGCTGATGATATGATCATTTACTTAAGAGATACTTAGTCTGACTGGCTTGTCACAGACTGGAAATTTACAAAACAAACAAAACTCCAAGGAGCAGCAATGTTCAACATGGAGTGTGCTACCAACTCATGCACTGCTACCTTGGGCTCATGTAGAATTCTAAACATTCTACCTAGAGTTGGAAATGCATGCTGAGTTTGATGCAACGTGCACATGGAACTCCACTCTCCTCCCTTCCACACTTTGCCTACAGACATTTAAAGGAGTCTAGCTTTGAGAAGACCAGTGTGTAGTAAGGTCAAAGGTGTTAAGAGCCAGGCTGGAGAGACGTCCTAGCAGTTAAGAGCACCGACTGCTCTTGCAGAGGACCCAGGTTCTATCCCCAGCACCCGCATGGTGGCTGAGAACCATCTTTAACTCCAGTTCCAGGGGAATCCAAGACCCTCTTCTGACCTCTGCAGCATTGCATGACACTGGTGCACAAACCTATATGCAGACAGTACATTCATACACATAAAAAATAAATAAAAAATTTAAAAAAAGTGTTAAGAGCCATGGATGGGAAAGGGGGAAGTCATCACCCACAACCTGCCCTGGTATCACAAGTCTAAGTTGTCAGTTAGGCATTTCACTATCTTGGTGGACTGCCCTTTGGACACCATAGTTGACAGAAACTTTAAACTACTTTTGCTTGCTTTTAGAAAAAATTACTTTATTTATTATTTGTATTTTATGTGTATGAGTGTATTGCCAGCATGTATGTAATTGCACCCATGTCATGCAATGCCTGAAGGTATTAGAAGAGGACATTGAATCCCCTGGAACTGGAGTTACGGGCAGCTGTTAGCTGTCATGTGGGTGCCGGGATCTGAACCGGAATCCTCTGCAAGAGCAGCCAGTGCTGTTAACCACTGAGCTATCTCTCCAGCTCCTTATTTGCTTTTTAGGAATAGAATTTTTTATGTTTATACTTGTTAAATTCATTCTCAAATTCTCAGTGGAAAATGCTTCTTTGATATCTGAATAGACAAGGTTGTGGAAATGCGGTATGCAAGAGTATCCAGAATATTTATTAAAATACATAATATTATCTTTGCTCCATGAATATCATTTGATAGAAAGAAAGAATTTGGAGTCATGAGGATACCTGTCCCTTTCTGAGTAACAAGAAAAGCCAAAGTTTGGTTTTTTTTTTTTTCAAAATAGAAATGATGTAGGTGTGCCAATGCACAATGTACAATACACAAGTACATTGTAGAAGTTTAGTAAATATCAGTTTCTACATCTCTTCTCTGTTATTTGGGAAGGGCTTAAGAAATTCATCCAACCTATACGGCAGGCACAAATACTTCCACAGCTTGGTAAGTGTGATCTCAGCAAATTGTAAGATCATGTTTTCAAAAGGAAGGCAATTTTCACTGCGAACTTCAGTCTATCTGGAAGGACAGCCAAGACAGACAACATCCAATTGAATTCCCTTCCACTCCACCTTTAGTTTTCCACAGCATTTCTGTGTTTCCTCCGAGGACGGATGTTCCATTTTAAAGGGAAGCTTTCCAACAGGTTGCACTGAATTTTTGTGGAACAGCTGGACATTTTCTTTGGATGAGGTGTCCATTATGAAAATGTTTCTTATTCTGACCTGTCAAAGTTGATTTTAAAAGGAAAAAACAACAACAACAACAACAACAACAACAACAGTGTAACTCATATGTACATAATTTAAGGATATTTCTGTTTCACAGTAGATTACAATTCTATAGACATGGTTTAAAATGAAGCTATCTCCCATAGCCTCAGTCAGTTGGCCAAAGTTCAATTAAAATCAGACAGGATATTTGATTAACTAATCCTGTCATCAGAAGTCTGCAGCTAACATTCTTTTTCAATCCCTTCACTTTGGGCCTCATTATAGCAAAGAATAAATTTAAATGTTGCCTTTGGCATAAATAATGGGGCAGAATTTTGCTAACTTTGAGGTCTTGCCAGATTAAACTAGGAGCAAGCAGGAAAGGAAGAGGAATTCAACTACTTGCATATTGATTCATTAGAATGAAGTCTTCCAAGTCTTTAATGAAGAGGTTGACACCCGTCACAGATTCCCAAAGCACCTTGTATTTCCTGGGGCACTCAAAGAAAGGCTTAAAAATGCTAAAAAACGAAGAGGTCCAATTTGTGTGCTATTTTGGCTTAACAGTAAAGGAAGATTTTTTTCTCTGATTTAGACTGAATGAAGATGAAAGTAGAGACTTTGGTTTGCTTTAAAGAAGGGACGGTGCTTTCCCTTCCCAGGGCTAATTCCCCAGTCTCTCATCTCTCTTTTTCTTGATCAAACTCGTGGCAGCTTCGCATACTCTGAACCTATTTCTCCCTATTCTCATTAATATTTACACATACTGTGTTCTACTTTTACCCTTAAGTGTGAGTCAGAGTCTGTCTGATAAGCAAACGGATGTCAGGGGATTCAAAACTTTAAAAATCATGGATGTCCCTCCTGATCACGAGATAACCCAGTTGTGTGTGAATAGAGATCTTCCAGGTCCTTACCACACTGACTAAAGAAAAGATATTCCGAGTAAAATTTCATGCATGTGTTTAGAATTTAGGCTTGATCTGCCTGTGTATATATATGATCATGACCTTGTTAGGCGGGGCCTCTTCTGGGTTTATTAAGCTTGACTTTAATGACATAGATTGTTTGATCTCACAAACATCCCTAATTTTATTTTTAATGAACAAATAAAAGGAAGCAAGTGAAATAACAAAAAAAATTACAGCAAAGAAATCAGAGTTATTAGTATTCAGCAAGCTCAAAAGATAAATAGAATATAATACTAAGGAAATAAAAACAAAATGTGTATTAAATAACAAAATTCTGCATAAAATATAGTGATAACTGCAAAATCTAGACCAAATGAGTAACTCTCCTATAAGTATTAGCTGAGGTGACACAGCTCAGGAGAGAAAAACAAAGATAAGAGCAACATACTTACGCTACACGCATAACCCAAACAAATGCCAAGGACTGATGAAGGAAGAGGATGGCTTTATTAAAGGATCAGCTTTAAGGAGAGTGAGTGCATAATGGTGATAGATAACCAGTTACTCTATTTGTTTACACAACTAACATGACCTTCTGAATGAAGTGTCATGAAGACAGCACAAAAAGAAAAACTTTAGTGCCAACTATGATCCCCCAGATAAGGTAGTAACATATCCAAATTAATTGCCTAGTCCTTTTGAATTAGTATTATTTAAAAAAAGTAACAATTAATACTAGTAGGTGATAACATCCTACATCCATATCTGACTATATATACACTATGTATATGTATATATACAAACCAAAACAACAACCATAACAAAAACAAAGCTCAAATTCTAGGAAACACTCTTCAGCAGTGTCTGGTGCCAACCCTACATGTCTACGCGATTAACCATTCCTTTCCTAAATAATGTTGTGCAAGAGCAATCAAAATGTTGTTTGGACAACACTGGGTTATGCAATGTTAAGTAGGTTTCTTTGCTGCAGAACTGCCACACGCCTGAAATAAAACTTCTAGAAAGACTCAGTGTTTAGGATGGAAAACATCTAAACAGCCACGTCATCTAAATGGCCAACAAACTATGGTAATTTCCTTGAAATGAAATCTTAGAAGCCACTGGAGATTACTGTAAACAAAAAAAGAAGGAACAGCCATTCAAATCTAAATTCAGAGCATAATTGATTAAAAAGGCATTCAGCTAAAAGTACGTATAACAAGAAATGCAACCTCTCTAGAAGAAAGGCACAAAATCTCAATACTTCAACAAAAAGCCATTATTTCTAGTTAGCGCCATATCCAGATAAGTTTTTTTTAAAAACTTATCGATTCAGATTTTCTAATTTCTCTACAAGAAACTTACGTTTCTTACATGAAAAAATAGTTTGATATTAAAAACACAAACATTACAATGTAAAATATATAAGCCAGAAAGATTTTAAAATACAAAAGGTTGTTAAATTTTCAGTTAAAAAAATGTAATCCTATTGATAAATAATTAAAATTGGCCTATTGTTTTAGGGGTTAATGACATTATTATTTCCCATTAATTATGTTTTTAAAGCTATTAACTAGGAAACACAAATAAGAAATATTTATTACATATTTCACTATTATAGTTAATAAATATAAAATATATAAATATAAAATCATTAGTTATGTTTTTAAAGCTAATTAACTAGGAAGCACAAATGGGAAATAGTTATATTTTATTATATAACAGTAGTGATGTATAATATTATACAATATAAAATCATTAGTTACGATTTTAAAGGAATTAACTAGGAAACACAAATAAGAAATATTCGCTAATAACATATCACTTGAACTAAGCCTATCTTTGAAAGATCAAATGGGTTAACTATAAAATGTTCATGGCAGAGAATAAATCATGCTGGTATTAATATTTTTAAAATTTAGGACATTTTAGCACATTGAATTTTTTTTTATATTTGTTGGTATTGAGACAGGAATCACTTTAACTGGAATCTAGTGGTGTTAGTAAAAAGGAAATTGCATTCATGTGGGTTAATGTGTTGGGACAAAGTACCACTGGACTCGGAATGCTGACATGATATAGTTTTGCTAAAACTGAACTTCATCCTGATGGCTAATATGTAAATCACTGGAGTGCAGCATGTTCTAAGGAGGGTGGAGCTTTGCAAAGAGGGGTGAAGAACGCAATGGGGTGAATGGAGAGATCCTTGGCGTCAAAGTCCCCCTCTCTTCAACCGCCTTTGTATAAGCTCAGCTCAGAAGGATCTTCGGGTGGCATATCCTTCCTCCATCTCTGGTCACTTAAGTAGATTTTTTTTTTCCAGAAAAAGGCAGATAGTAAAGTTTTCATTCAATATCCTAGGCTAGAGTATAACTTATTCCAGAGCCTGAAACAAGCCAAGGGATTGTTTTATTTTGTTTTGTTTCAAGTTGAATTCTCTGTTCACTTGTATTTGAGAATCTAGTCTTAAATGAGGGCGGGTGGCAGAGGAAGGCAAAGTTGAATCACAGGGTCAAAAGGATGCTATAGATCAACAAGGCCTAAGCTCTGGACTGGTGACCGAGATGCAGCCAAGCTCCAGGGGCTATCACAGACAAACTCCAAGGGCTAGCACAGACAAGTTCAGAGAGGGAATCACTCCCAGCTCTCCCTTTCATCCACCTCTGCACCAGCCAGATGTTTAGGCTGTGGGAATTATTCTGTTCAAGAGAGCTTTAAAACTAACCAGCTGTCTTTGCTGAAGAGAAGTATGTGTTACATAGAATGGGAAAACTCTCTACCAACAAATAATTTAGTGTGAAAATCATATTTCTACTACTTTTATATAAGATAATGTATGCATGCTTTGTATGTGGGTTCCTTCCAGCAACCCACAACTTCACCTTCATCATTTCTGCTTACACAAGGATTCAGTAAGAAGCCATTAAGCAACCTGCCAGAAGCTATCCAATTAATAAGCATGAAAGTCAGGATTTAAAACCAGGTTTGAAAAAAAAAAACAAAAAACCAGGTTTGAGCTTATCTGATTTCTCTAACCAGTCTCCTCTCAGACCTCACAGAACTTACAACCTGTCACCTTTTTTTGAACTGTCATGAACAAACCAAATCCTGCAGACTTTCAGTCATCATTATCAATCTCTCTCCTGGAACACTGAAGTAATAAAGCTCACACAATTCAAAAAGAAAATCAAGTCTTACCCAAAGGTAGAGATCAAAGCTGGCCAGTTCCTCTCAGTGTGCTTAGCAAGACACTAAACCACAGAGCACAGACCAAAAGAGGAAACCTAGGCAAACTCTACAGCAGTTCCAGTAGGTCAAGAAAGCTGGTGGTCACAGACAGCACAGATTGGAGGGAAGAAAAGACGGAGGGTCTGGTCTCGCCCCGGAAAAATCTCTTCCCTCTTTTGCCTTCCCAGTTGGCCTCTTTTTTTTTTTTTTTTTTCTGGCAGTCTGCTAGGAATTGGCCACTCCAGCAAGGCCACTGACGCATCTCAGCTCCCAGGGCACGGAAAGAGCTGACGACTTTGAGCCATTTATTTCTCTGCAATTTGCAACAAGTTTAAGGCCACACGTGATAAAGCTTTCTTTATGGGAGAGAGGGAAAGAAAAAAAAAATGAAAAGACCATTTGTGATTTTACTTGCTGATTCCAAGAAAACACAACTCCACAGGGGGCAGAGGGTGAGAGAACCTAAGCCCGGGCAGGGAAGGAAGTTTGTGACAGGATCGCTCCTTCTTCCAAGCAGTTTGAAGTCAGCCTTTCCTTAGGGACATTGCTGGACCATCCTTGTGTTGTGTTGTGTTTGTTTGTTGTTTGTTTTTAAAGGATTCTTGGGCTAAATAGCTGCAGTTTCCTTTCTCATTGGGATTCTAGAGTCTGCAGGATTGTTTTCGGGTCAGAATCAAAGCTCTGCAGGGCTCCTCCAGAGAGAGTTTGTTCACAAAGAAAAGGATCAGTAGTTCACATCCACAATATCTATGAGTCTTGAAAATTGACAGAATAATCATTGAATTTTTGGCATTCCTAATTCTAAGGAAAGAGAACTCCTTGCATTGAGAAATTCTACAATTCTAACACATTCTTTTCACAAGAGAATGATTTTAGGGGCTTTTGAGTGGTATTAACTTAAATTTTATTCCTATCAATAAATGTATTTCATCACGATTCTCTAAGATTCAACCTATTATTCAGGTTGAATTTTATTGAATCTCAACTTTGCCCTCTGTGAAGCAAAATATTTGTTCTTAAAAATAGGAAGATTTCCAAGAATATTGCAAGGATTAAATTGTATGTGTATGTATGTGTGAGTACTCATGTGACATTATGTGTGTGTGAGTGCTCATATGACCTTACGTGTGTGTGTGTGTGTGTGTGAGTGATCATGTGACCTTATGTGTGTGTGAGTGCTCATGTGAGCTTATGTGTATGTGTGTGTGAGTGCTCATATGAGCTTATGTGTGTGAGTGCTCATGTGAGCTTATGTGTGTGTGTGAGTGCTCATGTGAGCTTATGTGTGTGTGAGTGCTCATGTGAGCTCATGTGTGTGTGTGAGTACTCATGTGAGCTTATGTGTGTGTGAGTGCTCATGTGAGCTCATGTGTGCTTATGAGTGCTCATGTGATCTTATGTGTGAGTGCTCATTGAGCTTATGTGTGTGTGTGAGTGCTCATGTGAGCTTATATGTGTATGAGTGCTCATGTGAGCTCGTGTGTGTGCTCATGTGAGCTCATGTGTGTGTGTGAGTGCTCATGTGAGCTTATGTGTATGTGTGAGTGCTCATGTGAGCTTATGTGTGAGTGCTCATGTGAGCTCATGTGTGTGAGTGCTCATGTGAGCTCATGTGTGTGTGTGTGCTCATGTGAGCTTATGTGTGTGTGAGTGCCCATGTGAGCTTATGTGTGTGTGAATGCTCGTGTGAGCTCGTGTGTGTGTGTGTGTGTGAGTGCTCATGTGAACTCATGTGTGTGTGTGTGTGTGATTGCTCATATGAGCTTATGTGTATGTGTGAGTGCTCATGTGAGCTTATGTGTGAGTGCTCATGTGAGCTCATGTGTGTGTGTGTGTGAGTGCTCATTGAGCTTATGTGTGTGTGTGTGTGTGTGTGTGTGCGTGAGTACTCATGTGAACTTATGTGCCCCATGTGCATGCAGATGCCCTCAGAGTCCAAAAGAGGTCAGCAGATTACCTGGAGTTACAGAGGGTTGTGAGTTGCTCTATGAGTACTAGGAACCAAACCCTCTTCCTTTTAATCTCTGAGTACTCCTAACCCCTGTGCCATCTCTCCACCCCCTTAACCAATATTTCAATGAGCACATTTTTTTTCTAAAATAAAGTAAAAGAGACAAAGAGAGTTGGGCTTATATTAAAATTAACAAAGAAGAAATGATATTTAGACTCTTTAAGATCAAGAACTATAATGGAAATAGACTAGTTTACTAAAAGGCTGTACAGTGTTCAGGTACTCAAGAACTTTGGAGCAGGAAGAGTTCTAAGACAGGAGATAACAGGAAGACAAGGGCACAGCTGATGGGAGGCTTCCTTTTGGCCCCTTGTGGTCACCCAGAATAGGAGCTTCTGTTTCTCCAGGGTGTCACACCCTGTGCCTTTGTGATTGTAAATTATGTGTAAATCACTTACTCAGTTACCACTTCCGTGTTATATACTCTTGCTTGCATTTGTCACAGGGTATAAAGGCCCCCCAAAGACTCAGTCAGGCTGCTGACTCTGCATGGAAATGTGCCTGGGCTGGCCCTGCTGGTGGGCTAGCACACTGTCCTGACATAAACTCCCTCTCTTCACCTGAGTTTGGTTTTGGTCTCGTGATTTTTCCATAACAGTACTTTATCTTAGCATCAAACCAGGTTTTGTTATCATAACTGATCAAAACATCTTGCTAAGACTTTTCAACATGATGACGACAGGTGGCCCAGGGTGTATCAAATGGAGTGTGGGGTAGCATTTACCAGCCAAAAGCACACAAGACTTATTTACTCTTTCTAAGAAATGTAGTTTTTCTCCCCTATGAAAGTAATTTGGCCAATTTCAAATTTTTTCAAATTTACTCCTTTTCCTTCCTTCCTTCCTTCCTTCCTTCCTTCCTTCCTTCCTTCCTTCCTTCCTTCCTTCCTTCCTTCCTTCCTTCCTTCCTTCTTTCTTTCTTTTTTTGAGACAGGGTCTCCCTGTAGCCCCAGCTGGCCTGGAGCTTGCTCTGTAGACCAGGCTGGCCTTGAACTTACAGAGATCCATGCCTGCCTCTGCCTCCTGAGTGCTGGGATTAAAGGTGTGCACCACCACACCCAGCGTTATTTTTACAATGTACAGTCAGCACATCTATTGTGACTGTATCTAACACTTGTTTCTACAAAATATTTAGAGCTTGTAAAACAGCATTGTACTCAGAACCTCATTCTCATGTTTATATTCTAGACCCCAGGTTCTTTGTTTTTCTTAAATTTGTTTATTTTATGTGCATGAGTATTTTACCTTTGTATGTAAATATACTGGTGTCATGCACTGCCCACAGAGAACAGAAGAGGGCATCAGATCCCTTGGAACTAGAGTTATGAATGCTTGTTAGCTGCCATGTGGGTGCTAGGAACGGAATCTGGGTCCTTTGACAAAGCAGCCAGTGGTTTTAACCACTAAGCCATGTTTCCAGCCCCAATCCCAGCTTTGTGAACTGTGGGTTTGTGATCCCAATTGAATGGGGGGGGGGTGTCACAAAAAAGGACAACAGTCAAAGGTCTCTGAATGAATAATGGTCAAATGATAACTCAAAACAAAGTGGCTACTGAATTTGAAATGTTCTAGTAGTGCTGACCCATGTTACATCTCCTGACTTGGGTGCAGCCTGGCCTCTAACACTCAGATGGGTACTTTGCACCATCAAGTCTGTGCACCACAAAACACAAACAAACCCTTCCTTAAATACCTCAGTTCAGACTCCAGACTACTGTGTACTAGGACCTGCAATGTTTGCACAATACGATAGAGTTTTCCTCTCTTATCCAATCATTATAGTTTAAAGGAAACAAAAACTTTTCATATTTTTCTGTTGTTCTTCAGCCTTCAAGTATCAAATTAGCATATCTTTGTATTGTGTTATGTTAGAATGTTTGATTTTAGGAATTGTTATTTGAGTGGCTGGTTTGAATTTCATTTTTTAAACTTCTTAAATTAATTTTGGCTTAGGATTAGTACAGAATTTCTATTTCTTAAATAGCCCTAAACAGCCATTAATAGCCATTTTGTGCTATGAATTTTTACTATGTACACTATAGCCTTAAATAGCCATTTTGTACTATGTATTTTTACAAAGGAGTATTCTTAGCATTGATGCTTATAAAACCAAAATATTAATCAACACCCCCAAACAATTAACAATCCTGTGTACCTTGAAGTATCAACTATTTATGCAAGGATTAATTCTTCATGTGAAAAAAAAAAACTGCTGGAGAGATGGCTCAGCAGTTAAGAGCATTAAGAACACCGACTGCTCTTGCAGAGAACCCAGGTTCGATTGCCAGCACCTACATGGCAGCTAAGAACCGTCTTTAACTCCAGTTCCAGGGGAATCCAATACCCTCTTCTGACCTCCACAGTACTGCATGACAGGGGTGCACCTACTTACATGCAGACAGTACACTCATACACATTTAAAAAAATATCATTACCAATGGGGCTAGAGAGATGTCTCAGTCTTTAAGAACACTGACTGCTCTTGCAGAGGAATGCATCCATTTCATTACTATGCAAAGTTTCACCTTTTACATTTGGTAAAATTATATACATACCAAATTATTTATTTTCTTTAATTATATTTTTATTTTTATGTGTATGTGTATTATTGTCTACACGTAAGTGCACCTGTGTCATACAATGCCTACAGAGTCAGAAGAAGGCATTGGATTCCCCTGGATCTGGAGTTATGGACAGTTGTTAGCTGCTATGTGGGTGCTGGGAATAGAACCTGGGTACTCTGCAAGAGCTGTCAATGCTCTTAACCACTGAACTGACTCCCCAGACCATATTTTTTCTGTTGTTTTTTACTTATGTTTTGGGGGGTTATTTACTTTTTGAGACAGGGTCTCCCTTTAGTCCCAGCTGGCCTGGAGCTCACTCTGTAGACCAGGCTGGCCTTGAACTCACAGAGATCCACCTGTGTCTGCCTCCTGAGTGCTGGGATTAAAGGCATGAGTGACCACGCTGGGCTTCTGTTGTTATTTTAAGTGATGAGTGTTTTGCTTACAGGTATGTAAGTGCACAACATGCATGCAGTGCCCACATGGGCCAAAGAAGGTGACAGATTACCCCTGGGTCCAGAGTAGCAGCTAGTTGTGAGCCTCCATGAGGGTGCTGGGAACGGAACCGAGTCCAGATCTTCTGCAAGAGCAGCTAATGCTCTTAATTACCAGGCCATCTTTCCAAAAAATTACATTATTTAAAAAAAATTCCCCCCCCCAATTTTTTCCAAATATTTATTATTTATTATTTTTTCAAAATAATTATTATAACTTCTATTCTTCCATCTTCCTTTTTTTGAGGCAAGTTCATAGTATGTAATATGCCTTCCTTCAGCCTCTTAAGTCCTCTTCCTTTTTAAAAAACATTTAAAAACATTTTATTTATTAATTTTTTTATGTGTATGAATGTACTGTCTGCATGTAGGTTGGTGCAACCGTGTCGTGCAATGCTGCGGAGGTCAGAAGAGGGTGTCAGATTCCTCTGGAACTGGAGTTAAAGATGGTTCTTAACCGCCATGTGGGTTCTGGCAATGGAACCCTGGTCCTCTGCAAGAGCAATGTGCTCTTAACCGCTGAGCCGTCTCTTCAGCTCCTCTTCCTTTTTCTTGGAGGCAAGGTCGTAGTATGTACTACACCTTCCTTTGGCTTCTTAAGTCCTGAAACTAAAGGCTAAAGGTGTGTAGCACTACACCTTGCTCCTTATAATGAATTCCCTATGATTTATCATCAGTCAATGTTGGAGCTATTTTATGTGCATATATGCTTTGGTCATGTAAAACTTTCTCAGGTAAACAAGAGTTGTGAGTAGAAAACATTTAAGGAGCTCGTCTCTAGGTAGGTTAGGGGTAAACAGTTGGTCATTCCATCTCTGTCACAGCCACCCAACTCCACTACTGTGGCAAGAAGTCCATACTGAACATCTCTGTTCCTTGACCTGTAACCACCTTAGAATCCTTTCTTGGAAAACCTTCCCTAGGAATGGGTTACTCTTTGGCTCCTCAATATTACTTCTGGTAAGGCAGCACAGGGGCACTGACAATCACGTCTCAGAAGGCATCTTTCCTAAATAGAGACAGAAGCCCTGCCCCCCAACATTAAATAAATAATGAATAGTAAGTAAATAAATAAATAAAATAAAAAATAAAATTAGGAAGGACAGGTAGGTCTTTCTGGGAAATAAAAAATGGTTTCTTCTGCTTTCAGTTTCAAGGAAAGGGGAAACAACATCACCCTGGACCTGCCCCTTAACCTTAAATAAATAATGGATGGATAAATAACTTAATTAATAATATAAGAAAAAACTAAAATAAAACTAGGAATTTCAGGTAGATCTTTCTGGGAAAACCTTCAATCTCAAGGAAAGGGAAAACAACATCAGCATGGAATCTGGGTCCTTGGACCACAGGGGAATATTCGACCTGGGTGGCAGGGAGAAAATTCTCCTTCCTATTGCCAGAGAGTGGAGTTCTCCCAGATCCCTGGTGAGGGGGTGAGGATGGGGAATCATCCTGAACTTCTGGGAAGACTGTGGGGATTCCTTAAGTCAGGATGCTGAAATCCTGAAGTCTTTTGGGGGAAAGGTTTATATCCACAGACCCTTCGTAATCTGTCAAATTCCTCCAGTCTCCAGGCTTTGATGGACACGCAAGGCCCTTGTTTCCTTGGATTTCCCCATGAAGGTCTAGGGAACTCTGGACCTGGGCGGCAGGGGCAGCCGACACTGTCTTGTCTACTTCCTACTCTTGTCATGAAAAGATTTTAACTATCCTCAGCCTCCATGCAATCTTCCCAGCGAACTCGCCTGTTTCCTGGGCCCTCCAAGAGCCCAGCCTCTGGGGGTCTCATTGGAAAAGCCTTTGCCTCCCAATTCTGTCCAAAGGAAACAATCCTAGAACAATTTTAAGATCTCCCACCCTAGGGACAGTTGGACGGAAAAAAATCCACTCCACAACTGTCTTCTGTCCTACTGACCTAAGCACAGGCCACGGTCCTTCCATCCACCAGTCATACCCAGACACAACCCAGGATACAACAAATTCCGCCACCCCACCCCCGAAAAAAAGAAATCAAAGGCATTTTTAATGGTGAAATGTCAACAGGGACCTAATTCTCCAAAGAGTTTTCCTTGAAGCATTCAGGGTTCCCCTCCTTGGGCCAGGGAAATGAATGAGAAGAGTTCTCAGTTGGTGCAGCTGAACAAGTTCCCACGCTGACAGAAGAGCCCAGCGGAACTCATACTCTCGTCTCTGGCAGAGCAATGCGCATGCGCCAGCCAAGGGATACCAGGATGAGGAAGGGTTGGGTCAGGTTCTCAGGAAGTGCCAGTGGGAGGGCCTTGTGCCTGGACATGGAAGTTTGCACAACCGACCCTGAGCCTTGGACCTCCACCAGAAGGAGAAGTGACTTCTGCTAGCGCTCCATTTTCAGTTCCTGGGCGCAGGTTTACTGAAATCAGAGCACCCCTCTAGCTTAGGCCATTCCTAGCAGCTCCTGGGAAAGACCCTCATTCCCCTTCCTAGAGAGCAGAAGGTGCAGGCCAAGCTGGCTATGTTTTTGAGGGACATCTAGCCAAAGGAAGGCCACTCCTGATGCAGCTCCCGGCGGTTAAGCAAGCCCTGCCCCTAGAGTCTTACTGCCCAGCAACAGAGAGCCTGTCCCAGCAGAGTCAGCTCTAGTGGACTGGAGGTGTTACTGTGTTTTCTGGAGCTTCAGTGATGGAGCTTCTCAGAGAAGGAGACTTAGAGGAAACATCAGAACTGTATCCTTACTCTTCCAAGGTGTGGGTAGGACTGGGCTCCCTCTGAAGTTTGGATGCAGTATGTAAGGTCATAGCCCACCTAAGTCAGGGATTCCAGAAAGCCAACCAAGGCAGAGTTCTGAGAAATAAACACCCTGGACTTCATTCCTGCAATTTGAGAAAAGGCTGCTGCAACGTCCTGCAATCATTCCTCCCCAGAGGCAAAACACTTCCTTGTATGCTTATTTCCTTGTATGCCTGGGTTTAAAGCTGCCACGTCAGCGCCATTTGAATACTGGTCATCCTGCTCCCGAGCCAGCCAGGCCACTCATATGCCCAGTTCCATGCCCCAAATAAATCCTGAGTCACCTTTATCAGAGTGCTGTAGACTGGGTCTCCCCTCGATATGAACCTGACAGAGAGTGCTTCCTTGCCTCCTCTGTTTGTGGTGCCTGCAAAGGGTCTTTGGCTTTCTGTGGATAATGGAAGCATCAAGGCAACTTCTGTTTTCCTCTTACTGATACTGGAAGACAGGGGTATCTTTGAGAAGAGCAAAATCTTTCTTTTCTCTTGCTGTGCTTAAAGAGATAGGGTCTCAGAAACTCATAGCCACTGAAGCCTCCATGAGACACTTGCTTTAGGGGTTTTGTTTCTTGAATTTGAAGAATGAAAATCATAGACCACAAAGGGTGAGTTTAAAAAAAGAAGTATTGGGGCTAGAAGGATGGCTCAGCGGTTAAGAGCACTGACTGCTCTTGCAGAGGACCCGGGTTCAATTCCCAGCACCCACATGGCAGCTAAGAACTATCTTTAGTGCCAGGTGTGGTGGTGCATGCCTTTAATCTCAGCACTTGGGGTGGGGGCAGAGGTAGGCAGATCTCTGTGAGTTCAAGGCCTGGCTGGTCTACAGAGCGAGCTCCAGGCCAGCTGGGACTTCTGACTCAAAAATATCAAAAATACAAAAAAATAAATAAAATAAAAAAATAAAAAAATTATTTGTTGAGGGAAAGATGGGTCAGTAGTTATGAGCAATGGCTGCTCTTGCATAGGAATGGGGTTCAGGTCCCAGCACCCCATGGTGGCTAACAACCACTGGTAACTCCAGTTCCAGAGGATAAACGCCCTTTTCTGGCCTCTGTGGGCATTGCATGCACAGGTACATTTACATACATGTAGGCAGAACACTCATACACACAAACTAAAAATAAATAAATTTTTGAAAATGAAAGTATTTTATTATAGAGAGTTCAAGACAATAAAGAAGGCAGAGTTCCTGTGCAGAGTTCTGGGAGTGGGGTTCCATTGAGCCTTGGAGGGTGGAGGAGAGGTGAGGAGAGGTGAGGAGAGGTGAGCCCTCAGTCTAATTCCCGTCCCAGGTGTTCCGGTGCCTTAAAGTTTCAGCCACGTTCTCAGCATGGCTTCTAGGACCTAAGTACTTCTTCAGGCGAGAAGAGACAAAGAGAAGCCCAACTCCCTGACACCTCTGGCCATGGTAGAACAGGAGACACTTTTGGCTTAGGCACTTGTGGTCTCCCTGGACCCCAGCAAGGACAAATCTGCCTACAGACCCAAGGATATTTCTGGGGTTTAGACAAGAAAGAAACTGATTTCTGTTCTTTGGGGTCTTTTTATCTTAAATTGCCCAGTTTCTGCCTCTTGTTCTCACCCTCGCGTGGCCCATTCTGCCCTTGTGTTTCTACTTCCTGTTCTTAAAACACTGTTGAGGACTTTGGGATTTTCAACTTGATTGTATCTACAAAGTCCCTATTTCCAAAGAGGTCACAGTCATGGATCCAGGGGACTAGAATCATGACCTGACCCAGGGCAGTCACCTTCACATCTCCCTTCTGTCCTGATTAGCTTCATGTGATCATTTAATCACTGTCTTTCATACACTCTTAATTTCTGCTTGTTGTTCTTTCTTGGCAGACCTCATTGACTCGAATCCAACTTTCTGTCTGTTCCATTTTTATATCCAGACCGTTTAAAATGGAGAATCATTTGCTAATATGCCCTTAGGGTTTATGCTGTATTTATCACCACTAATCTAACTGGACAGCAGATGCATTCTTAACCACAATACCTTTTAATGACCCAATCATTTTCCTTTTTTTTCTAAATAACTTCTCAAATTTTTATTTCCCCACCCTCAAATTTTAGCTAGTGGCCTAATTGAGGGAATTTGGTAGTGAAATTGGGATGAGGGGAAAAAAAAAAAAAAAAAACAAGAGGAATGTCATAATCTGCCATCCCCACAAGGATATCAATAGTGCCTGTCCCCTCCTTCTTGACTTGGCCCCTGTGGTACTTCTTTTCTGGGTATTTTCTTTATTATTTTAATTTTTTGTATACATGTGTATTGCCTGCATGTGTGTAAGTGCACCCATGCCAAGCAATGCCCACTGGGGTTCGAAGAGGGCATCAGATCCCCCGTAGCTGGAGTTAAGGACAATTTTTAGCTACCATGTGGTGTGGAACTTGGGTCTTCTTCAAGAACGGCCAGTGCTCTTAACCACTGAGCCATCTCTTCTGCTCCTTCTGCTTTATTTTTTAATTTTCTTTTTTAAATTTTGTTTATTTTTATTTTTTCATTTTTTTTAATAATTAATAAGTAATGAATACAAGCATCCTTCATGTAAAACCAATTGGCAAGCAGCTATGCCCAAACTTATACAGCCCAAGTCCCCATTGCCCAGCTGGAGGGGCTTGTATATACAATCATGTTGATCAAATCAGAGTCCAGTCTATATTGCTATAGTTTCACAATTCATCCCAACTGAAGTGCTTACATTCTACCACAATCCCTCTTCAGCAGATTGTTCCCTAGGCTTTCGAAAAGGGGCACAAGTGGGCAAGAAGCAAAACAGTCTACTTGCTCTGGAGATGTCATTTTGGACTCTGATCAGTTTAGACTGTTTCCTTTCATGGGTTGGCAGTTTATCCAGGAATAACCTTTTAATCCTACTAATGAAGCACAAGCAATTAGATATACAGGTATTTAAACAGTACTATTAGTATGGTAGGTTATGATGGTATAGACACAGAAGTTTGGATGGTATGCTAATCCATGAACTATAGCTTTTCTGTAAAAGATGACAAGGTCTTACTGTGGCTTATAACATCTCCTAACCACTAGAGGATGTAAGCTTGTGGCATCATCTGTGAATTATTCCTCCAAGGAGAGAGCTAATAGCCAATTAGATTTGGGATATACAGACATATGGCTGCCACTGCTGCACAGTATTTCCAGGCAGGTGAGGTGTAGCTGATGCTGATGGAGGAGTCTTGCTTGACTCAAGGAGATCAATATTTGCTTTGTTGATTTAGTGGCCATTGGTAACACTCTCTGGCATTCCAGAGACCAAATGTACACTTGTAAGTGTGGTCTCAATATATCTTTCCCATGCTTATGCCTGGTCTTCGACAGCAGGGCCTTACTGCCTCTCTTCTTGCAAGTATCCCAGTTTATAGGCAAAAAGCGTTTACCATTATTGGGGCGGGGGTCTTGGACCCCCTAACCAACATCTCCTTGGCAGAATAATCCATTGCTGATATCAGAGATCTCCTGTATTAATATATTTTGCTTAATTACACAGCTTATAAAGACTTTAGTATTATATTTGGCTCTGAATAGAGAATTATCCTTTCACAGTTCCTATGTCTATCAGTCAATTAAAGAAAGCAGTTATACTGGTTTTATAAAAGATTACCTGTATAGCAATTGGCTCTAATTTACAGTTAGAGAATGACTTCATTACCATCATGTTTTTCTTTGTTCTATGAAAAGGAGGTAAGAAGGTCTCTCATATTAAAACTTTGAGGCACCTGGAAGGTAAAGTTCATTAGGACACATTATAAACAGTTGTTACAAATAGGATCCACAGAGATGTTTGATGCCTGTAGCAGACGGAGGCTTTTCTTCCTTTTAATGTTTAGATGGGCCAACTTTTCTGCTGCTATTTCTTGGTACATCCTGCACAATGCAAAGCTGTAATTTTTCTTTCTCAGCCATTAAGTTGGTGATGTTTTGACCTGTGGGAAGATGCAAATCTTTTCCCAAAGTTTTAAGATTTAAATTGAAAAATTTGACAAAAAGTTTTAATATATAACTGTATCCCCCATTTTTTATTTTAGGTTTCTATTTTTTGACCCATGAATCTAAAAATGCAGTTGTATTACACATATCTATAGGCCGAAATCCAGGTATAAATTTTTCATTAAATTTACCCAAGCTGTTTATCATTGACTGCATGTTGTTAACTTGGGCAGCAAACTTAATTCTTTAAGTTAAATTATCCTACAGTTAAAGAAAATGTTACAAAGTGATATTATACAACACAAAAATTATAGAGAACATTTGTATACATTAACCCCAAAGTTGTTGTTATACAAATTATAAGTAAAACAAATGTGGACAACAATTTATATTTTCAATTAGCTTAAATGTATTACCATTTTTATTAAAACCTTTTAAGCGATGTTGTTTAATATAGATATTTTTACTTTTTACTAAGTCCTAAAATACCATATAATATGTAGACAAAGTTTGGGCAAATTTGGATACCTGTTAAACTCACATCGATTATATATACATTAATCAAATATAGACCTGTGTCCCCCTCCCAACCCTCCCATCCCACCAGATTCACCATTTCAGTTAGTTCTTTGATGCAGTCTTTTCTGTTGTTGGTGGTGGTGTTGTTCTTTCCAGTATGTATCACTCCCCACAAGAAATATTTACAACTGGGTTATTGGCGCTAGCATCCACAGATGAGGGATACCATTCGTTGTTTGTTTTTCTGGGACTGTGTTACTTCACTTAACATAATATCTTCTGGGGTGGGGTGCGGTCCTGAGAGTTCTTCCGGGGACCCTCTTGGCTGCCGAGTTCTGGCCTTGGTCCCGCAGCAGCGATGGGCATCTTTGGCCAGACATCTGCGGGATTGGTGCAGAGCCTGGGGGCACCCAGAGTGGGCTGAACGGCGAAGATGTAGGCAAAGAGGGAGGCGTACCGGGCTGGTCTTGCCTGTGGGGTCTGTCCTGCCCCACGGGCTGGTCACGCTCCACCGGGTCCTTCTTTGGGGGACTGACCCGTGAGGGGTCAGCCCGGAGCACCTCGACCGCATCCAGAGGAACAAGGCCGCGTGCTGCTCAGACTCGCCGCCCTCAAGGGGCTCTGCTTTAACTTCCGAAGACCAGTTCCACGTCTACCCAGTTTGGAAAACATTTATAAAGAACTGTCTACAGACAACGATGGTTTTGTTCATCCTGGACATGGAGATCTGTCTGGGTGGGCCAGACAAGGTGTCCCCCTCCTCAATGCCATCCTCACTGTCCGTGCCCACCAAGCCAATTCCCATAAGGAGAAGGGTTGGGAGCAGTTCACCGACACAGTTGTCTCCTGGCTAAATCAGAACCTGAAGGGTCTTGTGTTCTTGCTCTGGGGCTCTTACACTCAAAAGAAGGGCAGTGCCGTCAATAGGAAGCGGCACCATGTCCTGCAGACGGCTCATCCCTCCCCATTGTCAGTGTACAGAGGGTTCTCTGGATGCAGGCATTTTTCTAAAGCCAATGAGTTACTACAGAAGTCTGGCAAGAAGCCCGTCAACAGGAAGGAGCTGTGACCCTGCACTGAGGGGCGTCTGTCTCTAGCGGCGGTTTTAAGGAGCTGCTACTGAATTATTTGTCAGGAAGTAACTGAAAATGTCCCTGTTCTTAAGTACTCCTGAGGAAGTGTAGAAAGCAGAGAGAGTCTTTGTAAAGCAGCCAGGAGCTGGGCTGCAGGGACTCTAGCTTTGTATATAGCCAGATCCCCTTTGATTGGCTCTTGGTTTGAGCCCTCCATGCTAGGATAAAGTGAGGGCCCCAGTTGAAGCAAGGTAGCCAGACCTGAAACACACCCACTTCTTGCACAAAGATGGGGTCACATACTGGTCCTCTGTAGTCTGCTTTCAGATTAGAGGGGAGATGCCTGCTGCTACTTATTTTTACCCAGTAGGTAACATTTACAGATTATATGGCATCCCTTGTGCTCCCTCTCAGCTTGCTGGTGTTTTTTTACAAGTTTCTAGAAATCAAGCCTGGAAATTATGAGTCTGTTTTTTGATTACAAAGGAGCAGGTCTTCACAGGCAGGGAGCCACTGGTCTTCATCCTGCTCTTCTCTGGGTCTTTTATTAAGTGGTGAAGTTGAGCGAAGAGGAAGAAAGGGTATTTAGGGCATGTTTTAAGTGAGGGGGTAGATGATTTTCTCCGAGAGTTATGTAGAGTTGGGGGTTTTAAGGCAGCTCAGATTACCAAATCTTATTTGCTGGTTTTGTGGTCCCGGAGATCAACCCTAGAGTGCTGTTTTCTATGGACTGAAATCATTTGTATATTTTTGTCTGCTGCACTGGAGAATGGTCATGGTTTTTATAAAGTACTTGGAGAGATACATATTTTTTTAAATCCTTTTTTAAGAGACAGTCTTTACTAGGTTTGCACCTAGCCTGGATCTTGATGGAGGTGCTGTTATTGTTGATGGGATTGGAGAACTAATTATGCCCAATTTTGATAATAAAAACTTGTTAAATATTAAAAAAATAATATCTTCTAATTCCATCCATTTACCTGCAAATTTCATGATTTGTCTGTTTTTATTTTTTATTTTTATTTTATTTTTATTTTATTTTATTTTATCTTTATTTTTTTGGTCTTTTCGAGACAGGGTCTCCCTGTAGCCCCAGCTGACCTGGAACTCACTCTGTAGACCAGGCTGGCCTTGAACTCACAAAGGTCCACCTGCCTCTGCCTCCCGAGTGCTAGGACTAAAGGCATGCACCACCACACCCAGCCTGTTTTTACTGCTGCATAGAACTCCATTGTGTAGATGTACCACATTTTCTCTATCCACTCATCAGTTGAGGGGAAATTTGGTTGGTTCCAGCTTTTTGCTATTGTGAACAGAGCTGCAATAAATATAGCTGTGCATGTATCTCTGCAGTAAGATGCATCTTGTGGGTATATACCCAGGAGTAGTATGACTGGGTCAGGTGGTAAGGTCATTTTGAGTCTTCCAAGGGTTCTTCACACTGCTTTCCATAGTGGCTGTACAAGTTTACTTTCCCACCAGCAATGGATGAGTGTTCCCCTTTCCCCACAACCTCTCCAGCACTTGGTATCATTCGTGTTCCTGATCCTAGCCAGTCTTATTGGAGTAAGGTGATATCTCAGAGTGGTTTTAATTTGCATTTCCTTAATTATCAGAGATGTTGAACACTTCTTAAGATGTTTCTCGGCCATCTCTAACTCCTCCTCTGTGAAGTCTCTATTCAGATCTTTGCTCCATCTTTTGAATGATTCATTTGTTTTCTTTCTTCTTTGTTTTTTGAGTAGCTTGTATACTCTGGAAATTAATGCTTTGTCAGATGTATCTGCTGTGAAGGTTTCCTCCCACTCTGTGGGTCTTCTCCTCACTTCCTTTATTGCTTCCTTTGATGTACAGAAGCTTTTGAGTTTAATGAGGTCCCATTTGTCAATTGTCGATCTTATTTCTTGTGCAGCTGCTGTCTGATTTAGGAAGTCTTTTCCTACACCTATGTCTTGTAGTCTGCTGCCAAGCTTCTCTTCTATCACCTCCAGAGTTTGGGGTTTCACGTTGAGGTCTTTGGTCCATCTGGAGTTGACCTTTGTACAAGGTGAGAGGTAGGGGTTTAATTTCATTCTTCTACAAGTGGTGATCCAGTTTTGCCAGCACCACTTGCTGAAGATGCTGTCTTTCTTCCATTGTGTCTTCTTGGCCCCCTTGTCAAATATGAGGTGGCTGAAATTGTATGAGCTCAGGTTTGGATCTTCAGTTTTATTCCATTGGTCAACTGGTCTGTTTTTGTGCCAGTACCAGGCTGTCTTTATGACTATAGCCCTATAGTATAGTTTGATGTCTGGTATAGCGATCCCCCCTGTATTGCTCTTTTCACTCAGGGTTGCTTTGGCTATTCGGGGTCTTTTGTTTTTCCAAATGAAATTGAGGATTTTTTTTTCCAGGCCTGTGAAGAAACTCTTGGGGATTCTGATTGGGATCGCATTAAATCTGTACACTAGTTTGGGTAGGATGGACATTTTTACTATATTTATTTTCCCAATCCATGAGCATGGGAGGTTTGTCCATCTTCTGATGTCTTCCTCAATTTCCTTTTTCAGGGGTTTAAAATTTTTGTTGTAGAGATCCTTGGTGTCTTTGGTTAGGTTTGTTCCTAGGTATTTTATTGTTTTTGAGGCTATTGTGAGTGGGAAGGTCTCCTTGTATTCCTTCTTCAGTTGCTTGTTGTTGGTGTAAAGAAAGGCTACTGATATTTCTAGGTTAATTTTGTATCCTGCCACATTTTTGAAGCTGTTAATCGTTTCTAGGAGTTTTTTGTTGGAGTTTTTATCATCCCTTAAGTAAACAATCATATCATCCCCAAAAAGGATAGTTTGACTTCCTCTTTTCCAATTAGAACTCCTTTAATTTCCTTTTCTTGCCTTATTGCCCTAGCAAGTGTTTCAAGTAATATGTTGAAAAGAAGCGGTGACAGGGGGCAGCCTTGCCAAGTTCCTACCTTTAAAGGGAATACTTCTGTGGTTTCCCCATTTAGGATGATATTGGCTGTAGGTTTCCTGTATATGACTTTGATTACATTGAGGAATGATTCCTCCAATCCAATTCCCTCTAGGTCTTTAAATATGAAGGGATGCTAGATTTTCTCAAAGGCTTTTTCTGCGTCAATTGAGATGATCATGTGGTTTTTGTCTTTCAGTCCATTTATATGTTTGATGATATTTATTGATTTTCATATGTTGAACCATCCCTTCATTTCTGGTATGAATCCAACTTAGTCATGATGGATGATCTTCTTGATGTGGGTCTGTATGCGATTTGCAAGTATTCTGTTTAGAATTTTGGCATCTGTGTTCATTAATGAGATGAGTCTACAGTTCTCTTTTTTGGTTGTATCTTTGCCTGGTTTTGGTATTAGAGTGATGCTGGCTTCATAGTAGGAATTTGGGAGAATTCCCTCTGCTTGTATCTTTCTAAACAATTTGAGTAATAATGATTGTAAGTCTTTTTTAAATGTTGTATAAAATTCTGCCGTGAAATCATCTGGGCCTGGGAGTTTTTTAGTTGGGAGGTTTCTTATTACATCTTCAACTTCTTCATATATTATCGGTCTATAAAGCTGTCGATCTCTTCTTGGTTGAGCTTTGGTGATTCCCTGGATTTCAGATATTCATCCATTTCTTCTAGGTTTTCAAACTTGGTAGAGTATAGGTTTTTGAAGTATTCCCATATGATTGTCTGGATCTTTTCATTGTCTGTTGTGGTATTTCCCATTTCATCACAGATTCTATTGATTTGGAGTTGTTCCTTCTTTCTTTTGGTTAACCGGGCTAGAGGTCTATCTTGTTTATTCTCTCAAAGAACCAACTTTTGCATTCATTGATTTTTTTGTATTTTTTTTTGTTTCTATTTTATTGATTTCTGCTCTGGTTTTTGTTATTTCTTCTTGTCTTCTGCATTTAGGTTCATTTCTTGTTGTCTCTCAAGTGTTTTTAGCTGCAGTGTTTGATCGTTCACATGTATTCTTTCTGTTTTTTTTTTTTTTTATGTAGGCACTCAGGGCTATAAACTTACCTCTTAGGACTGCTTTTAAAGTATCCCATAGGTTTTGTTGTGTTTATCTTTTGTATGTGTATGAATAACGTCTGCATGCAAGTTGTTGCAACCCGTCGTGCAACGCCGCGGAGTTCAGAAGAGGGGTCTCGGATCCCCTGGAACTGTAGTTCCCTTGAATTGGAGCTTCAGAACGGTTCTCACGCCGCACATGGTGGGTGCTGGGATCGCGAAACCGGGTCCTCTGTAAAGACTAGGCGGACGCGTCCTTAAACCGCCTAGGCCTCTCTACCAGCCCAGTCCTACTGTCTTTAATTGATTGGGGAGTTAGAGTCACATAATATTTAAAGTTATAATTGAAAGTATGATGTTGCTTCCTTTCATCACCTTATTATCCATTTGCATTTTTAGTCCCTCAGTTTTCCATTCTTCAGTTAAAGTGTATTAGTTTCTCATTTCTAGGTTGTGCTTCGGGCGATAGTTGCTCCTTCTCTGTCTCCTGTAATTGCTTTCAATATTTTTTGAAGGGTGGTTTTCTGACATGTTTTCTCATTCTTGTTTATGTCATGGAAGATTTTTCTCTAATCCTTCAAACTATAATGACATTTTTTTTTTGCTGCGTGTAACCTGGGTTGGCATCACGTACATAGTCCTTTAACACTGGGAATGATTTTGTCCCATGTTCTTCTGCATTATTCATGGTTTCAACTGGTAAAGTCAGTTGAATTTCTTGATTGTTTCCCCTTATATATGACTTTCGTTGTTGTTTTCTTTTGTGGGCTTCACACATTTTGTCTTTGTTTTGAGGGTCTAGCATTTTAAGTATTTATAATGGCCATGGGAGTTTCTTTTCTGATCGGTGCTGTTTGGGCTTCTATATGCTTCTTGATTTGTCATAGGGCGTTGTCTTTTTTTGGTTTGCGGAAATTTTCATCTATTATTCTTGTGACAATCCCTGACTCCAAAAACTATTCTCTTGAGATTCTTCTCTTTCCTCTTATTCCTATGAAGTTGTGTATAGTGTTGATTTGTTGTCGTAGTTCGCCATATGTTCTTGGTTGGTTTTACCATTCTTTTTATGATTTTAAAAAATTTTCATAATCTTTATTTGAGCTTTTGTGCTTGTGGTTTATCTTCCATGGGTTTAATATTCTTTGTACTGCTTCCTCTATTCTATTTCTGAGGTCTTTTTCCATCCTTTTTCTCTGGTGGTAGTCTGTCCTTGAGGGTGAGACTTTTTTTTTTTTAAATTTTTCATTACATTTCTTGTGATGTTAATCTTTAGTATTTCCACTTCCTTTTTGGAGCTTCTCAATTTACTCTTGGTGCTCCTTCTTTGTTGGTTGGCTTCCTTTTTCAGGTTTCCACCTTCCTTTGGAGTTTGTTATTTTCTCGCTGTAGTTCTTTCTGGAGTTGTCATATCTTCTTTTTTCCCTTTAGTTCTTTCTACGTTTTTCATTGTTTCCCTCTAGTTCCTTCTTGAGTTTTTCATCATCTCTCCTTAGTTCTCTGACTTGTTCTTAAATATTCTTTGATTTCTTTGAATAGGTCTGAAATTGTTCCTCTAAGATCTCTTTCTTGGGTCACCCCCAGGAGGAACCCACTGTAGCAATCTTCCATAGGGTTTGTCGAGTTTGGTGTGGAATTTCCTGCACCTTTCCCATGTTGTCCACTTGTTTGTTTCCCTGGCATTGTGGGTTCCCCTTTTTTTTCTTTGTATTCTGATGTGAATCACAAAATGTCTTTTCACTGTGTTTGAAGGTATTCTGTTGCTTTCGGCCTCCCTCCAGAAGCTTCTTTTCTTTCTATTCTTTCTTTTTTTTTCTATTTTGTCTTTTCTAATGACTACCACATGCACGTGGGTTGCAATCTTCATTTTGGAGAAGAGTGGGGTGAGCCACTTTGCATGTTGCTTCTCTTGGCATGTGATTCCTGCCATGTAGATGTCAGACATCCAGATGGGCAAGGGTTCCTAGATAGCATGTGCCACTGTACATGTAATTTCCAGGTATATCATCTCTGCCATGCAAATGAGAGCCATGCAAATAAAGGCAGTCCTGATTGGTCAGCATCCACTTCCAGGCAGAGGCTCTGCTTAGATGGTAGCAACTGTGTGGTGCGGACTGGGGCAGTTCATGGCTGCCAGTTTTTGTGGAGGGCAAGAGTTCCTGTTTTGAGGATTTATGATCCACACGTGGAGAAGTCCACTGATGAAGAACTGCTCTTCTAGTCTCTGAATGCTTGCCTTCTCTCCACAGGAACCATGATTCCCTGCCATGAGCCTAGCCCCAGCTCTGGAGACACAACACAGGCCTGGAATGTCTTGTTCCAGGAAAAGGTGTGGAGCCCCTAGGCCAAACCCACGTCCATTGTTGTCACTAGAAACCTCAGAAGAAAGTCCCAGATCCTTGACAGGTCTTCTGTGGGGTCAAAGTGTTAGGGGCAAATTTGAGAGCAATGAATTAATTTGTAATCATTTGAAATGTTATTATAAGCGTTAGAATTAAAGAGTTCCATTAATAAGCCCCATAAAAGTCATTTCACATGGTTAATTCTCTGGTAAATAGTAGTAACTTAAATACATGTTAAGACAACGGTTGGAGGATTGTTTCAGCTTGTGCATTTTCTGCGTGCCCGCACGTGCTTTGTAATCCCTCGAGCCCACTTGGGAGAGGCAGAGGCAGAGGCAGGCAGATCTCTATGATTCCAAGGCCAGCATGGTCTACAAAGTGGAGTTTCCAGGGACATAGGTGTGGGACTACAGGGAGAACCTGTTCTCAAAAACGACC
>VZQC01014591.1:600136-621900 GCA_009823505.1 Rhizomys pruinosus | reverse complement strand
GTATTGTCATCTGCTATTCAATTCATGAATGCTTTTATTCTTTCTTATTTCTTCCTTGGCCCATTCATTATTCAGTAGAATATGTTTATGTCTTCATGTGTTCTGTAGGTTGTAGGGCTTATCCTGGTGTTGATATGGCTTATTGCTCGTTGGTCTGATAGAATGAATGATGATTATTTCAATCTTTTGTTTTTGTTGAGTTTTTTTCCTGTGTCCCAGTAGTATGTGGTCATTTTGGAGAGTGTTCGCGTTGGGGCGGTTGCCGTGGAGTAGAAAGCATTTTCCTCTGGATGTGTGGGTGGAATATCGGTAGATGTCATGTGAGGTCTTTTGGTGTATGATTGCTTCATTCAGCTCGAATGTCTTTGTTTTTCTTTGTCTGATTGAGCCGTCCAAGGGCTCTAGTTGGGGGTAGTTGAAGTCCCCTACTATTATTACTGTGTTGGATTAATCTGTGCTTATAAGTTTGTAGAATTAGTGTTTAAAAGTCCAGTGCACGAGTTTGTACATATATATTCATGCATTGTGAAGTCCCTTCATGGTCTCAGGTTCCTATGATAAAGATGTAAAATGGGCCTCTTTGTCTTTTTGGGTTTTTTCCCTTTTACTTGAAGTCTAGTTTTGTCTGATATTCAACTAAAAAAAAAAAAAAAAAAAAAAAGTGGAGATGCTCAGTGAAAAATCGTGCTTGTGTGCCAGATTTCATCATTTCCCTATTCGATGTATTTACTAGTTATTAAAACAAAAGATATGTTTCTTTCCATATAATAATTAATAAGCAAAAGAGAGAAAATTAGAATATTATAATTTTCAAGCCATTAATGAATTAAAGAATGTTTTTTGTCTTTTTGAGACAGAATCTCTGTAGCCCCAGCTGGCCTGGAACTCACTATGTAGACCAGGCCAGCCTTGAACTCACAGAGATCTACCTGTTTATGCCTCCTGAGTGCTGGGATTAAAGGCATGTGCCTAAATTAAAGAATTTTTTTTAAATGATCATTGGTGAGAAATAATATGAGCCAAAAAATAAAAAGAAGTAGCCTTTTTTTTCAGGGTGTTGCAAGTCCTGATTACGCAGAGACGCTAATCACGTATCATGTGAACTCCAATCATCATTTTCTATCTGCCCTCCAAAAGGAGGAACAGGTAAGGATTATCCCACCTCACGACAGAAGTAGCCATTTTAAACATCTTGATGGAACCTCATGCTTGAAACATCACCTTTGACCTAGCCTTCTTTACTTTTGAGCAAAGTCAGTCTTCTTTTTCTAAAACATGTTTTATTTATCATTATTTTATGTGTATGAGTGCATTGGCTCCATGTATGTAGGTGTCATGTAATGCTTGTGGAGGTCAGAAGAGGGTGTGAGATCCTCCGGAACTGGAATTATTGATGGTTGTTAACTGCCATGTGGGTGCTGAAAATCTAACCTGGGTCCTCTGTGTAAGGTCACAGCCCACCCAAGTCAGAGATTCCAGAAAGCCAACTGAAGCAGAAGTTCTGAGAAATTACCCTGGACTGTGCTCCTGCAGTCTGAGAAAAGTTACTGCAACATTCTGCAATCATCCCTCACCAGAGACCAGAACGCAGGCCTCAGTTTCTCTTGAGATGCTCCTAGTGATACCAGCCACAGACCCACCTACAACCTATTCTCCATTTCCTTGTCCTCACTTCCTTGTAAACTCACTTCCTTGTCTTCCTGGGTTTAAAACTGCCACTTCTGGACCATTCTAAAGCTGAGCAAACTGATCCCGACACAGGCAGGTCAGCTGCCATGCCCCAAATCAACCCAAGTTCCTTTTCATCGGAGTCCTGAATATTTCTCCTTTCTGCATGCCGGGTTTCCCCTCAATATGAACCTAACACTCTGCAAGAGCAGTCAGTGCTCTTAACCACTGAGCCATCTCTCCACCCCCAAAGCCAGTCTTCTTAAACCCCTGGTTGAATGTGAATCTTACGAAGAATCAGCCATGGGAAATCCAGAGTCCAAAAGACATGGAGGAGACACAGCCAGCAACACACAGAATCACATTAGGATGAACAGTCCAGGTTTCCTCCAAAGAAAAAGTACAAGAAAAAGAGATTATATCCTAAAACTTAAGGCATCAGTCAGCCAATTGCAATGTATGTTTGTGCCCCTGTCCAAAAGAAAGTACTTTACATAGAGAAGATTCTTGAAATATTTAGAAACGCAGAAATATGAAAAAAATGGAAATTTGCTGTTTTGTGGAATTCATATCAGGTTCTTTGTTTTTGTAAAAAAAAAAATAAGTAAATAATGGTTCCTATTGCCTAAGAGAAAAAAAATCTTTTAAAGATGAACACACACTAGTTTTTTTTTTTTTTTGAGACACGGTCTCCCTGTAGCTCCAGCTGTCCTGGAACTCACTCTGTAGACCAGGCTGGCCTTGAACTCACAGAGATCTGTCTGCCTCTGCCTCCCAAGTGCTGGCATTAAAGGCGTGTGCCACCATGCCCGGCCCACTTTTTAAATTTTTAAAGATCTACAAATACAAATATATGTTGTATTAGCTATCCTTTGAATATATTTGACAGCTTCCAGAATTTTATTTCAAATAAATAAATAAATAGGATAAGTAGGTAAAAATATTTGTTTTGAATTCATTTTGATAAGCTACAACAACAAAAGCAACCCACAAACTTTTCTATGTATTTGCTCATGTGTGTGAAACTTCTGCTCTCCATGTCCACTCCATGCTGTTTTGTCCTCAGTCTGTACTTGGCCTGGTTGAGAGCCTTCAGGGATGAGATGATTCAAAATCTCATTCCTTCGGGGTCAAGCTCCTTAGTGGCTTTGTTTGTATTGGGCGGCTCTAGTGTCTCTTCACATTCATTATCCAACGTGGAAACCTCCACAGGGAGTTCTCTGTTCTAAACACAATCTTTCTTGACACGGTTTTATATCCGAAACCATATTTCAGTTTGGGAACCAACGGTCCATCTCCTGGTGGTTCGGTAACATGAGAGAACAAATGATCGAATGACTTTAGCTACAGGTCAGAGAACCATTGTGTCTTTTGGCAAAATCATTCCATGCTTGGAAACTTTTTCTTCTAAACAAGCAGGAAGATTTATTTGTGCAGAGGAAGGGGGTTACTGAGAGGCGGAGGGAGACTGGGGGAGTCAGTAGAAAGGCAAACGAGAACAAGGTGTAACGGTATAGGCACATTAAAATGTCATAGTGAGGGGCTGGAGAGATGGCTCAGCAGTTAAGAGCGTCGACTGCTATTGCAGAGAACCTAGGTTCGATTCCCAGCACCCACATGGTGGCTAAGAACCGTCTTTAACTCCAGTTCCAGGGGAATCCAACGCCTTCTTCTGACCTCCGTGCCATTGCACGACACAGGTGCAGCAACCTACATGCAGACAGTACACTCATACACATAAAAAATAATAAATATAAAAAAATTAAAAATAAAATGTCACAGTGAAACCCATTTATGTGTCCATTAATTAAAATGAATAAAAGCAGTGAGGATGCAGAACCAGGTTTCAAAGATAGGATGAGTGGATAGTAATTTCAATGGTGTGGGACATAGAGCTGAAAGGGTGGCCCAGGGGTTAGAGCACTGGCTTTTCTTAGAAATCTAAGGGGACCAGGATTCAGTTCCCAGCACTCAGATGGTGGCTTACAACCACCCGTAACTCCAGTTCCAGGGGACTCAACACTCTCTTCTAGTCTCCTCAGGATCAGAAGACACACATGTAACACACATACATTCATGCAGGTAAGCAATCATATAGTTACAAAACAGACATGAATAAATATTTAACAGTACAGGGACGCAATTTTTATTTAAAATTCTTTTATTTTTAAATTTGATATGTATGAGTGTTTCGCTTGCATGTATGTGAGTGTGCCATGTGTGTACAATACCTGTGGAGGCAGGAGAGGGCATGGATCCTCTTGGGATTGGAGTTACAGACAGTTATGAGCCAGCATGGGGTTCTAGAAACCAAACTCGGGTCCACTGCAATAGCACTCTCAACTGCTGAGCCATCTCTCCAGCTCTACAATTCTATTTATTTTATTTTATTTTTTGTCTTTTCGAGACAGGGTCTTCCTGTAGCCCCAGCTGTCCTGGAACTCACTCTGTAAACCAGGCTGGCCTTGAACTCACAAAGATCCTCCTGCCTCTGCCTCCTGAGTGCTAGGATTAAAGGCGTTCACCACCACGCCTGGCTACAATTCTAATTTTTAACCCATAATTTGAATATCTCTATATTCTGGCAAGAAAATGAACATCAATCTATGTGGCAGAGGGGTAAGGGCCCATATTTTATTATGTCAAACCATACCCCAGTTGCACAGAGGTTCTAACTGAATTTTTCAGTAAACTTTTTGAAAGGAAGTCTTTTCTGCTTTCTCAGTTTGCTTTCTAGGCAATTGTCCTTGGACTACTGATTTCCTCAGGGCATGAAAGCAGGACTTGTCTGCTCCCTTTTCTGTGTTCATTATCCTTTCCTGATTGGTGGCAGACAGAATGATAGCTCCTAAACACCTGCACCCTAATTCATGGAAACTAAATGCATTGTAGCATTCCTAGAGTGACTTTTCACATGTCTTTAAGATTAAGGACTTTGAGATAAGATTATATACATGGGGTTATTTAGTTCATGGGAATCCTTAAAAGCAGAGCCTGAGGATGTAGCTCAGTTGGTAGAGTGTTTACCTAGCATGCAGGAAGGCCTGGGTTTGCTCCTCCTCAGCACCTCATAAACCAGGTGTGGTAGTGCACACCTCTAATCTCAGCAGTTGGAAGGTGGAGCGGGTGGGTGATTCAAGGCCATCCTCACCTACATAATGAGTTTGAAGCTAGCCTGTCCCCCAAAGCCATAAAAACAAGTTTGTTCAGGAAGAGACAGACACGTTACCTCTGTACAAGGTCTGCAAACCTGGACAAGTACTGTTGTAAAGATGGGAAGGGCCTGCTAGCAAGAACACAGATGGCCAATGACCTGACGGCAGCCCCCAGACACAGCCATAAGGAAGTCGGACCTCAGCGCTGGACCAAAAAGGAGTTGAATATTGTCCAAAATCTGAACCATTTTGGAAGCAGAATCTGCCCCGGAGCCTAAAAGGATGCAAGTTGGTAATACACTTTGATTTTGGTCTTGTTGGAGACCCCAAACTGAGTCCATCTGAGTCCATCTGTAGACATCTACAGAGCTGCAACAAATTGGCACCGTGTTGTTACCAACTGTGTAGCAACTTATCGAGGCAGATAGAGTGAAAATATCACCTTTATTCCCAAATTGCCAAAAATCCAAGGCCCAAACCTTCCAGAAAGCTCTGGCCAAATTGTGCAGGGAAAAAAAGTCAGTCAAATTGAAACCATCGTGGAGTGTTTCAGCACTAATTACAAAGTGCAAAGCCAGCGCTCCTCACCTCCACTCAGTTCTGTAGAGAGCAGCTCCACAAGGATGCAATTTGGAATGATAAATGGATGTGGGCCGGGGCTTTTCTCTTTAAGTCAAGGATGAGAGCAAAAGGAATGCTCATCTCCAGCAGGAAAGAAAGCTGGACAGCAGCTTCAGTCTCTATTAACAAGCAGAAAGGTTTTAATCACCTGAGAGCTAATTGTTTTCATTAGCTTATCATTCTTGTATCCCACCCAATGAGGACATCAGATGTAGGGGTGATCTGTAGAGCAGATCACAAATCTCATCTCTAAGACTGTTCAGGCAGTGACTGGGGTCACCCTTTTCTTCTGGCTTGGATCTCAAGTCCTATTTAACTGGTCCAGCATCACCATTTATCCCACCCATTTTAAATTTTCCTCATAGAAGAATGCATAATTAAAAATCTGTGTTGATATTGGAAAGAACAACAACAACAACAGAAAAGACTGCATCAGAGAACTGACTGAAACGTCTGCCCTAGGAGGGATGGGAATGAAGAACCAAGTGACACAAGCTCCATTCGGACACCCACAGGAATTATGCTCAGTTTTAAGTCCACCTATGCACAGAAAAACACTTTCCCATAAGATAATACTACAATTGAGAATAAATGACACTTAAAAAAAATACTGAGACTGAAGATTGGAGAAGCAAAAAGACAGAAGAGAATAAGAAATGGTGGGCGCCGTTGTATTTGGGACATTATGAGGAGACATAGAGAATGTGGCAGATACAAGAGGCAAAGAGGTAACAGCAGAGAAAAAAAAATCAGAACTGAGAAAAAGCATTGAGCTAGAGAGTAAACAAATGCAGTGGAAATGTAAATCAAACCATTGGTCAGATCATATTCATGCTAACAAAATTATCCAGAAAATCTTGAAAGCAGGCCAGTCCAAAATTCGTCGTACTTTATTTTTTTATTGATATAATACTTCTACTGGCATTTTGTGTATTTCATACATAATTTTTCAGTTCAATTTAGATATATTCTCCTTTCCCTCTCCCCCACCCCACCCTACCCCACCCCAGTTTCTGCATTTTGGTATACATGACCTGCATCTTTCTCTCAGTCTTTTTAAAGTTTTCCTCTGCAAAAGTTTATTGTTTGGGGTAGAATTTAACTATATCAGTCGATTCTTTGACCCAGTCCTTATGTTGTTGTGGTTCCCTCCCAATTGTATTTCTCCAAATATGCCTATATAAACATCATATATGTACCAGAATTATGTCCTCCAGGAATAAACTGTGTGTTAACTCCGAAAAAACAAAAAAAGCTACGTGTTGAGTATCCACTCACTTCATAGAATTGCAGGATTTATAAAGATTTAATTGTTTTTCTTTTTTTATCTTAATTTTTATTGAGTGCATTTCATACAACATTTCTTAACCAAATTTATTTTCATGTGTGTACCCGAGTGAGTTTGTGTATACAACATATGTATAAGACCCAAAGAAGCCAGAAGAGGATGTAGGATCTCCTGAAATTAGAGTTACAGCAAGTTATAAGCTGCCATGTGGGTGCTGGGAACTGAACCTAGATCCTCTGTAAGAGCAGTAGAAGCTGTTAACTGCTAAGCCATCTCTCTAGCCCAGAGGATTTATAACACAAATAGAAACACTTTATTTTATAGGATTCTGAAGCTAACTGTTTGGAATTTGGGTGTCTTTGATGCTATCTGACTAGGGTAAGGATATGGGTTAGTGACAGAAAATTAGGTGTTAACAGTGACTAAGAATTCATTACCAAAAGGGAGGGAGATGGTACTGGGGGAATAAAAGGCTCCCGAGACCCAGTGAAATTGTAAGATTGTCAATGGACTACTTACTAAAGAGCAAATGGGTGGCTGCTAAGCCCTTGTATTAAGAGCAGACTGGAAGGTTGGAGGCGCACAAATAAGGACATCAAGCATGATACCACAGAATCATTTTTATATTATACATTGTCTTTACACTGTAACCTCCACACTGATCAGCTATGTCACAATTTTAATAATTTTGAATATATGTAAATATATAAAACCAAGAGGCACTTCCAGTAATTCTGGCAAAAAGGGGAGTTATCAATATAGTGTCTAAGCTAAAAAAAAAAAAAACAATAAAAATAAATACAATTTATCTAATTCTTCTCTGTACAGATTTTACTTTTTACAAAATTTTATCAGCCATGAACTATGTCACTTAACAAATACTTGTAGTGGGATGATACTAAATATTATAACGTATGTCAAGTACAAGATAGAGGTGAAGGGAACAAATTTACTTCAATTGCAAAATGTAGACTTATAAGTCTCACTCTTGTGTTTCTAAAACTGGATACATTTGGCAAAGTTACTAATTAATGAACCTATTTGGATTTTCTGAGCCAGTAAGAAAAACATTGTTAAAAATTCGTATATACAAAGGATGCCTCTCTGTATCATTTTGGTTGGCAGTTGTTTGAAAATATTGCTTTTTTAGGAACACTAAATTAAATTGATCCCATATCCTGTGGTTTATAAATATTATTCAGGGGTGAATGTTTGGAATTTGCTATTTAGAGAACTACCCAATGAGATTTTTCTTTTTCAGGAAGAAAAAAATTGAGGGATCAAAACAACCACTCTATCAGGAATTAGAATGCATTTTTACAAGAAACATCACATTTGATTAACCATGCCAACCCAAACCAAACCCACTCTAAATTCAGATTAAAGTTTTTTTAAAGTATAGTAACATCATTATTGAAGGACAAAGACAATAATTTTTTCATTGTTTTGTATTGAGAGCTCAAGATATTTATAAAAGCACCAATTTTCACTTTGTGATTAGCATGATAAAAATCTCTAGGAAGAGGTACAGGGGAATGTGGATCAAGTGATATTTATTTCCAGTGCTCATCAACTAACAGGTCGGCCTTGTTGGTTTAAAACAATGGTTTGTATTCTGTAAGAATATATGGTCATCTATTGACACTCATACATGAAAAAAATAAGCAAACGTAGAATGTTAAAAATCCCATGCAAATAGTTTACACAGAGTATTCAAAAGTAGTGATTGTTAAAATAGTGAATAAATATAGATTAAAAGTCAAGTCATCAAAACCCCATTAGCATGTACTATACAGATATGGAAGGTCAGTGACACTATAGTACTAGATTATGCTTTAAACAGCAATGATGAAATGTCTGATATAATATAGGTCTTCTCGTCCAAAAAAATAATAAATTGGAAAATTTTAAAAAAGAAGCAGCAGGAAGTTCTACCAACCATCAGGTTATATACACAAAGACGGCATTTTAAAACAGTTATTCTTGATTTCACATTCAACGTTTTAATATTTTGTCATCTATAGGGAGTGAAATTACTAGAACAATTCCTTCTCTGCAACAGTTTTCAAGTGCTAAGGGTGAATTCACATTCAGAAATCAGTATAAGTGCTCATTACATTTCAAGAAGTCAGGGATGGGCGAATTTTGAGGTCATCATTTCAATTCAGAGCAAACAACTAAGCCGGTTTCTAGCAAAGATGCATGGGCAGCAGGGTTGTTTGCGCATCAGATTTTATGTACAGTTCACTCCCAGTCTTCGGGTTTCTTTGTCTACTTTATGCTTTTTAAACCATGGGCTTTACCATGAAACAATGGGGTGACTTAGAATTTGGCACAATAACATTCCTTTTTCTCATTAAAACAAAACAGAATTTCTATTTTTACTATCTTTGCCAATACTGAATTAGAGAAGTAAAATAAGCAAGAAATGATTTTTTGTCCTATGAGCCTGTTTTTGTTTGTTTGTGTCTTTTAAGAAGGAGGAATTTCTTGCTATAGTTTGTTTCAGTTGAAAGAAGTGCATTTAATGAAACTGAAATCTTAAAACATGAAAGCTTTATAGATAGTTTTCTGCTACTTTTCCATGGATGACTCTCATAATTAAGCCTACCATTTGGTCACACTAGCCAGTTGGATGCAGGAAGGGTGGTTGACCTATGGCTAGCCCTTCATCTGTGAAAGTCAAAATTAATGATGATTAATTTTCTTAGTATTGAGGAACTTTAGTTTTTAAAAGTATTAAAATACTAGTATGTAAGATCT
This sequence comes from Rhizomys pruinosus, assembly GCA_009823505.1. Classification (NCBI taxonomy): domain Eukaryota; kingdom Metazoa; phylum Chordata; class Mammalia; order Rodentia; family Spalacidae; genus Rhizomys; species Rhizomys pruinosus. The sequence continues at coordinate 612,405 of VZQC01014591.1, read as the reverse complement.
ATGATAACAGATCATTTATTTACAGTACCCTAAGAATGATCATCTGCTGGATAATATATTTATTTGCACTGGAAGAACTCTGAAGAACTTAAACTATAATTTGGACCCAAGTTTTTGGTGGTAATGTACTTTTATGTAATTTACGTACTTATTGAAAGCCTTGTGAAATATTTTCCCTGCAAGTCACATAGAAAATCCCTAAATCTTGCAGGTTTTCTTCTTCTGATGTTAGTCCTGTTTGTGTCACAATATGAGCATATGGGAACCAGGAAATTTTGGTTAATGAGTTTCATTTTAATCTAATAGAAATCTGAAGATGTGGTGTCTCAAGAAAACAAACCAAATGTAAGTGTTCCTGATAGTACCAAGATATGAAAACTTAACATCACATTGACTATTTTCATGAATAAAGAACTACTTCTTAATGTGAAGCAAGGAAACATGTATATACAAGGCCAGCCTCGTCTACATAGTGAGTTCCAGGACTCCTGGGGCTACAGGGAGACCCTGTTTCAAAAAGACCAAAAAAAAAGGTAGAATATCTTTGTCACCATTTTAAATTAGCGGTTAGGATAATTTACTACTGTGAACCTGAAAACCAATTCTCAGGTAAGGCAAAAAGTAATATTAGGTAATGCACAGATATTATTTTAACACAAGCCAATACACAGGGCAGTAGTGTAAACTGTCTAATATCTATGCTGCATGACAGAGACTAAAAATATGTTCTTGCTCTATGACAATTGTTTACTGATGTGAAACATACAGATAATTATACAGATTTCAATTTAAACTATGTAAATCACAGTTTGTAGTTTGGCTAACTCAGTGCCAATATCTTGATTCGCTACTAATTTAATTTCCAATATGAACCTGTATATTTTCTGGAGGAGCAAACTGGTGTGATACGAATACAGGATACAGACTAATCCATTAGTGCTCAATTAGCTCTTATAAGAATAATTTCATTCTGGAACCTTTCCTGCTAAAAATGATGAATTGTTTTTCTGATTTTAAGTTTGAATTTGCTTGACTAGACTTAAAAATGCACCAACAATATCAGCAGATGCATAGTTTTTCCTTCATAAATTAATGAAACAAATGGCCTAGAACGACAATCATAAAGTATTTCATTGCTCATAAGGCAAGATATTCCAGGAAATAATTTCAATTTCAAAGCACAAAGTAATTTTGGTATTTAATTATCTGGGACTGAGCTAGCTACTGGCATCCAAAGTTTTGCTGTTAGTTTTTTTTTTTCCCTGTACAATTAGGGATGACCTGAAGAATAAAAAGAATTACAATTTAAGTTACGGTAGTTCAGAGAATACTTTTGCAGCTGCTTTCAATCAGTTAGTTGGAAAGGTGGTTTAATTGCAAATGGCACAAATATCAGGAAAGGCTTTTATGGGGAACCAGGATTAGAAGGAAGAGAAGGGTAATAACACCCTTATCATGGTTTCTACTATTATGTTAAGAAATTTCCTATGTGACAAGGACAGTGGGGGTCCCCATTTCTTGGAAGCAGCAGCTTAACTTCCCAAAGCAGAATACACATGAGTTTTAGGTCACTGAGTTCCCATTAGCCAGGAGTTGTTCAACGCACAAATACTTCACTTTTATAAAGCAGTCATTTCAAGCTTTAGACTTTATTTACAATGATAATTTTTCATATTTTTTTATTACTTAGAAAATAATTTATATTTCTCCACCATTTAAACAAAGAATAAGCCTGAGTCTCATGTCTTTTGCACAGCTTTTATCTTCGAGAAAGTTCTCTGGGATAGAAAGGCAGATAGGAATATTGCAAATACATACATCCAATAGACACTTTGCATGATTTCCAATTCCTTTTCTTTAGTATTACTGGGATTGTCATGATTAGCATTTGTTCTGGAATTCGACTAAGATAGGACAGACAGAACTAGGTATTATGATTGTAGAAAAACAGACACTTTCCAAAGATGAGGAAATTCCTCATATCAAAGGGAAAACAGCAGAGAGAGATTCCCATACTACACTACTGAGCTCGACTTTTACTGAAGGTGAAATCTGGGTTTACATAAATGACAAAAAAAAAAAAAAAAGAAACCACCCAAATTATTTTACAGTTAAGTAAAAAAAGCTGAAGTGGTGTTTCCACTAAGGAAATAATATTGAAAAGGTCAGCCGACTTTGGTCACCACAAAGACATTCTGTTGGCAAGTTGAAAACAACTCTGGTAACATATAGGATATACCTAGGCTCCACAGAGAGCAACTCATTGCAATTTCTCCTACCATCAACATTCATGGCTAGCAAACCATCTTTTCCCTAACTGGGTAGAAACCACGTCACTGGGAGACCTGAGTTTTTCTAATCGCACCTATATATAGGCTCATATAAAACTGTAGGAAATGGCATCAAACCCATGGGCACCAAAGGAAGTAGGCTCCACAGGCAAATAGTAATATTGCTGTCACGGAGAAGGGGGACAACATAACTTGTGGAAAATGTCTTTCTATGTCCTTTGAAGTGTATCAGGTGGATCTGAAGGTCCCGTATTGTATTTGGTGGGTCTCCATCGTTCTCTACATTACAGTTGACTTTTGGTTTAAATACAACAATTTGTTTTCTAAGAAGAAAAATATTTAATCTGGGTGGAAGAATACAATTCTGGAATAAAGAGTTTCAGATAGTTTGGATCATTCTTATTCTTATTATTTTGTGTACCTTAGAACAAAACAAGTAAAACCAGGCATTTTGCTGAGACCCATACTATGCAACCAGCTTGGCCCCTGCTTGGTTTCTGCAGCTTTAACAGTGCAAAAGCATGTTTGCATTGGATGTACCACTCCACTTGCTCCATACCTAGCTTTTCTGTCTATTGCTTTCACATAGATGAAATGGATCAGGTGGAAGTGCTTTTGCCTGGTGTGTTTATTGCAGGGCGGATAAGAGTTACCTTGACTGAGGAAGCAAGTGGGACCTGTTAAATACGGAAGAGCTGATGTGACCTCAGAGACATCCTAAAATATATTCTAGCTGTGTCAGCAGAGTCTGTATCTTTTTTATCCTCTTTATGTGGTTCTATTTCCTTGAAATCATGTCCATTTTTTTATATTTTATTTTCTTTGCCTACTTTGCCTACATTTTTTCTTTGAAAAAATGCTGTGGGTCATTATAACATTGTGTCTTTAAAGGCAAGAGCGGGACATCCACGTAAGGGAAAAAAAGGAATTTTTCATGTAAATGCTCTTTCCTGTGATGTCTGATGATGTGAAAAAGCACAAATAGAAAGGCAGAAGCTAAGACTGTGGAAGTCTATACACACAGAGCAGAAGGGAGGATTATAGGCAATAGGGTTTAAGGAGAAATAGGGACCAACTGTAACGATTTGGGTAAGAAAGCTTTTCATCTAGGAGATAAAAATCCCAAATTCATTCAGTAAGCAAAAGGTGCTACTGAAAAAAAATGTCTTTGCAGTGTCTTCATTTATTGGCAAAAACAACTGTGTCAGATCACATGATTCAAAATAGAATAGATTAGATAGATAGATGATGGTCCACTTTTAGACTCAACCCAAATGCATCAATACCCTGTTACTGGGCTTGAAGATAAGAACAATGTATAAAAATGGTGATTAAAATATAACTATAAAAATGTTTCCCTTTTCCCTTTTTTCTTTAAAAAAAAAGAGTTCACTATCTACAGAAACAAACAAAAGAGTCTTCATATTTACATCACAATAACTAGTCAAGACATATGTAATAATATGAAATGAAATATTGAAAGTGAGTATCAATTTTTTAAATAGCGATTTGGCTCACAGCATAAACAAGTGTGGATAAACCAAAAAAAAAAAAAAAAAAAAAACCCAACTCAAAAAGCAGCTTTCAACAATAGCCTATCCCCAAACAAACCCTCTATAACCTTCCTGCAAAATAAGCACGAGGATGGACCAGGTAGCAGAGCCAAGCTACCCCATCACACTGTATGGAATTCACAACAGGGATGGGATGTCAGGCAGCACGAACGTCACCCCCAGATCCAGTCTTCAACAGTTGCTAAGACTCAGTTCTCCTTATGCCAGTGCCGGACACTAAGACATTAAGTGGAGATCTTTTCCTTCTCTTCTTGTATATCTCATAGTGGGTTTGTTTGGCCTTTCTTTCTCTTTCTTTCTTTCTTTCTTTCTTTCTTTCTTTCTTTCTTTCTTTCTTTCTTTCTTTCTTTCTTTCTTTCTTTCCTTTCTTTCTTGCTTTCTTTCTTTTTCTTTCTTTCTTTCTCTTTCTTTCTTTCTTTCTTTCTTTTGCTGTCACTCTCTCTCAATTCCTTACCTTTACCTAGTGCACTTCAGTCACTTCCTTACGTTCCATCATTCATATTACACTTCTTACTTTCGCCCTTCCCTTCCTTCCTTCCTTCCTTCCTTCCTTCCTTCCTTCCAGAAAGAAGACACAGGATATTAAAGGTAATTTCCTGAGTCTTTTCTGACACCCTTTTAGAACTCTTACCTGATGAAAAGAACTAACTCCATCTCCTCTTGGGTGTTTACATGTAAAGAATACCATCTCCTTCCATGGTGACTTGATCTTAGGTGAGTGACATACATACAAGCATCGCCTATACATTCATTAGGCTAGTAGACCAGGCAGCCTCAGTCTTGCAAGTGTGAGGCTGGTGGTAGAGCGCCTCCAAGTGGTGTACAGCAGTAGTACCAATCATGGCCCACAGATGCCCTCCCTCTGCAAAGGACTCTTCCTGAGCTAAAAAGAACGAACTTCCTTCTGTGTTCACAAGTACTAAATCGTCTGTTATAGTGTCTCTACTAACAAAACCAGGAACATCTCCCTTTACACACACACACACACACACATACACACACACACACACACGGTGTTGGCAGGGTTCATCAGAATTCAAACAATGCTGTGGTACTTTCATTCCTCAGTACAGAGAACAAAAGCTGCTTAGTTGGTTGCCTACATTGTTAACTTGCTAAGCTGTACATTTCCCTCAGGATTTTCCTGTCCTTTGTGATTTCTTATGTCACAGTGACCTCTATATACCTTAATATCAATGTTACTACATTGTGGAGCCAGTGACCCTGGCTTTCAGTGTGTCTGTGTGTCTGCGTGAATAAGTTTTACATGCGTCTATGTGGGAACTTATATATTTACACACACGCACACCTTGTAACTTCCTTAAAAAAAATTCCTTAGAAGCTGGTGTCTCAAAGTGAAAGCTTCTTTGAGCAAGAGTCTTCAGCAATGTACCTCACTGTAAAAATAAACACACAACATGTGAAGAATTCCCAAACGCCTTAGCGGTTTGCCCATCTTCTGGTATTTCTACAGTGTTGTGTCTAAGTGTTGTGCTGGCTTGAAAAGTGTCTGGGACAAGTCATCCTGTCTGCAGTCAGAGCTCGCTCTACCCATGGTCACAAGCCTGGCTGTGGGGCCGGGATCTCCTCTGTTGTTGGCCTCCCGTGCTCTTCCTCCTCCTCTTTGATGGACTGGATCTCCTCCACTGAATGCTGCTGAGGGGCCTGGTCCAGGGACTGGCTTTCTATGCCTGCCGAGCGCTGTTCCTCTTCAATCACTTTCTTCCACATTGTGTGGTTCTGCAGGAGGTGCTGAGTTATTTGGCAGTAGATTTTCCTCCTTTTGAAGGTTTTCTTTCCTGGGAAACAAAAATCACCATATTAAATTGTTGATGTGCTGCATACATCTAAGTTATTTCTTTTCTTACTGTAAATAGCAGCTAAATATCAATGAGACTCTCCTCTACCAATCAATCTATTTAACTTGCTTAACATATTCCAATAATGCAATTTTCAAGAGTGGAGAAATAAAAGGATGATGATAATAAACTATACTGAGAGAAAAATGTGAATAATTAATATTTGGTGATGTCCACACCAGGTTCTGCCTATATTTTTATTTTTATTTTTTTTTGTCTTTTTTGAGACAGGGTCTTCCTGTAGCCCCAGCTATCCTGGAACTCACTTTGTAGTTAAAGGCTGGCCTTAAACTCACAGAGATCTACCTGCCTCTGCCTCCCCAAGTGAGTGCTGGGATTAAAGGCATGCACCATCACACCTGGCATGGTTCTGCCTATATTCTTAAAAAACAAATCATGTGCATGTGTGTGTGCATGTGTGTGTGTGTGTGTGTGTGTGTGTGTACTTGTCATGTAGACATGCAAGTATGGGAGCTATAGGTTGATGTCAGGTGTCTTCTTCACCTATTGCTCTCTTCCATGTTTTTTTGTTTTGAGTCCACGTCTCTCACTGAACCTGGAGTTCACCAGCAGTCACAGGATGTGGCAGATGTGTATGGAATCCATTGACAGCCATCTTTATGAAAGTGCTAGTGATTTTCTTTTGACCAGTTTTATTTAAGAAGATTCAGAAATTTTTTTTCACAATAGAACAATGAGATCAATTTGTAAAACATTGTATGGAAAAAGGAACATTAAGTTAAATGATTTGGAATTACTTCTGAATCATATAGACACATTAAAATATTAAATCAAATAAATGCTGAGAGCTAGGAACACAGGTCTAGACTTATAAGTAATAATTTAAATTATTTTTTACAATATTCATTAATTATTCATGAGATGGACCCATCAAAACTGATAGTAAGCAATCAGGAAGCACTCTTCTGCATAATTTTTTATTGTTGTTCTTTTTGTTTAGTTGTTGGCTTTTTTTTTTTTTTGAGACAGAGTCTTCTATGTAGCCCTGCCTGTTCAGGCTTTGGACTCACAGAGATCCACCTACTCTGTCTCCTGAGTGCTCGGGTTAAGGGAGCATACCTGGTACCCAGCTTTCTGCATATCTTGAAACAAAGATTAATTAAGGCTCAGAGTTTGCCTCAAAGGAACTTGCACTCTACAGGAGAGCACACTCGTGAGACAGAGACTGAATACCTTTATTTTAGAACAGATGGAGACAGCCTTACTGCTTGCTATGGTTCCTGTTAAACTGTCCATTTCACAGAAATGAGTATCATCTGGGCAATGGGCTTATGGGGGTGTCTATGGGGGTGTTACTTTGATTAGCTTCATTAGGGTGGGGAGCCCCATCCACTGTGTGGGGTCACTCTCTAGCTGGGGATCCTAGACTGAATACAAGTGGAGAAAGGGGGCTGAGCTCCGGCGTGCACCCACTGATTATTCGCTGCCTGTTTCTTGGCTATGAACACAGTGTGGACAGCTGTCTCCAGCTCCTGCCGCTGTGACTTCCCCCAATGCCTGGGACTGGCAGCTAAAAGAAACCATTTCTCCCTTCAGTGGCTTTTGTCAAGGTATTTCATCATTTGAGAAAGTCACCATGACACTATTGCTCTTAGCTCGACTGAGTTTTAGACAAACGACCCCCTCCCACCTGCAAATTCTAGGGCTTTGATCTCCCTCATCTTGGATCATTCACTTAAGAAAGCTTGTGCTTGAAACTCAGTTCTCTTCTCCTTTCCAGTATAGATAAGTTTCCCAGCCTGTGTTGGAAATGTGATCACAGAGAAAGACAAGAAAGACGGTGTTGACCATAAATACATCATGTACACCAGCTTTCCCTCCATAACTTGTATTCTCAAAATTTTACATACCATGCTCAGAGGTGCATGCCTATAATATCCAAAAGGCAGAGGCAGGTGGATCTCTGTGAGGCTGAGCCAGCCCAGTCTACATAGTGAGTTCCGCAGGTGGATCTCTGTGAGGCTGAGCCAGCCTAGTCTACATAGTGAGTTCCAGGCCCGCCACATTGATGGGAGACCCTGTCAAAATTTTGATTTTGCTACAATCTGATATTAAGTGATTTTACCACAGCATAATTTAATCACAAGAGAAGGAAAGAAATAAATAAATGAAAAGAAGGGGAGAAAAAGGTAGGGTGTGAGGAGAAGGTGCCGCCTCCTCCAGGCTGGTTGCCAGGAGTTCCAGGGTGATTCTCACCGTACCCCTCCACCCCCAATCTTACACTAGGGATACTGGGATTACAAATTCCAGAGCAGTGGTACTACAGTGCATTTTTTAAAAACATTGACTTATTGGGGCTGGAGAGATGGCCTAGTGGTTAAGAGCGCCGACTGCTCTTGCAGAGGACCCGGGTTCGATCCCCAGCACCCACATGGTAGCTAAGAACCATCTTTGACTCTAGTTCCAGGGTAATCCAATGCCCTCTTCTGACCTCCTTGGCATTGCATGACACAGGTGCATAAACCCACATGCAGACAGTACATTCATACACATATGAAAATGAATAAAATCTAAAAAAATTTAAAAATTGGACTATTTACTTTAATCTATGTATCTATGTATGAAGATGTTTGTTGTGCATGCATGGTGTGCCCACACGTACTGCATATATATATATTATATATATATATCTATAGTATTAGTATATATGTCACATTCTTGCCTGATTTTCCTTAAGAAATGAGGTGGCCATAGAGGCATGGGAGAAGGGCTGGAGCGATGGCCTAGCGGTTAAGAGTGCCGACCGCTCTTGCAGAGGAGCCAGGTTCGATCCCCAGCACCCACATGGTGGCTGAGAACTGTTTGTAACTCCAATTCCAGGAGAACTCCAGTTCCAGGGGAATCTGACGCCCTCTTCTGACCTCCGCGGCATTGCACGACACGGGTGCACAAACCTACATGCAGGCAGTACATTCATACACATAAATAAATAAATAAAATTAAAAAAAAAGAAGGCATAGGATCCTTTTACACTGGAGTTATAGACAGTTGTGAGCCACCTTGTGAGTGCTGGGAACTGAACCCAGGTCCTCTACAAGAGCAGCAAGTGCTGATCCATCTCTCCAGCCCCATATATGACTTTTTCTACATGAGTTTTGGGATCTAACTCAGGTTATTCAGTCTTGCACAGCAAGAGCTTTTACTTATGTGAACTAAAGTTCTGCATTCCAAAACCTAACTTTCTGCAAGGCTGACCCACTGATTAGAACTTCAGTAACTGTGGAGAATTCTGAGCCCAGTTACCATTTATTTTGGGTCATCTTTAGCCACTAGATAGCCATTCCTTGCCCACCTCTGTTTTTGACTTAATACCCTATGACTAATAAATAAAAGCAGACCACAGCTTCCACCAACCAAAAGGCTGAGGGTCGTGAGACAGCATCTGAGGCCTGTAGCTGAGATTTCTCTTTTGATATAACCGACTATTGAGTTTACACTAATGTATTTGAAAAGTGTCTTGATCTATGACTTTTCTTTGTTCTGTTACTATACAAAGCTTCATGAAAACTGTTTCCATATTGGAACATGGAATTTGGGGTCACCTGAATGTGTGCCACTCATATTTGGCATCAGAATAAACTATGTCTTATCAACCCTTTCAGGGAATAGCTGTGCTTCTGTGTAAACACTTGCTAGGCCATCTCAGGGACAAATTGTATCACCCCCACCATGATGGACTGTGTCTCTTCCAACTGTAAGCTGAAGTAAAGTCTTCCTCCCTTTAAGCTGATTTTTGTCAGGTATTTTGTCACATGGGCAGAGAAAATAACTAATACAACATTCTACCTGGGAAAATAACATGCAGGAATCCATTGAACTTTCAAAAGCACATTAAAATGATTCTAGCAAAGTGGGGAGTCAGTTTGTTTTTGTTCTGGTTAAACATGAATTTGCTTCTGATGAGACATTTTATTTTATTTTTTATTTTTTTATTTTTTGGTCTTTTTGAGACAGGGTCTCCCTGGAGCCTCAGCTGACCTGGAACTCCCTCTGTAGACCAGACTGGCCTTGAACTCACAAAGATCCGCCTGTCTCTGCTAGGATTAAAGGTGTGCGCCACCACGCCCGGCAAAACATATACATTTAAATCTCATCCTTTGAATCACAGGAGTGACAGATGACCACCAGATATAGGACAGATTTGAGTCACAGTGACAGGAAACCTCTCCATTGTGCAGGTTTATGGGAAAGGAGTTAACAAAAGCTCCATTTTTCTCTCCTTTTTTCTTTCCAGGCAAGCCTCGAGAGAGCAGCTGTTCTCTCACAAATGCTGTTAAACATTAGCAATAAACCTCTCTGGAATTATACTGAATAAAATGACGTAGAAGAAAGTTTGTACCAAATAAATTTGCGTAGATTAGAAGCTGCAGGTGGTCTGAAGCATGCCTGTATTGGGAGCCAAATTATTCAGCACTGGAACCTTTTGAAAGGAGAACAAAGCGCCTTTCATTGCTCAGATTCTAAGTGCAGCTTAGTACTTCATTAGAAACCTCTTAGTTCGCCCCAGGAATCTTTCAGATTTAATTATGAGGTGGGGTAAAATCCCTCATCCCTAGGACACCACACTGCAACATTTTATTCTGTTTCCTGGGAGATATCCAAGTCTTGCAAACTGCAGAAGTTACCAGTACATATTTAATAATTTTCTTCTGTAATTTAAATCAAAGCAACCATCTTAGCCAATGTGTTCTGAAGTTAAAATTATGAAGAACCCAAAATCAATGGGGTTAAAAACAAAGAAACATGGGCTGCAGAGATGGTTCAGTGGGTAAGAGCACTGGTCTCTCTTGCAGAGGACCTGGGTTTGATTCCCAGCACCCACAACTGTCTATAACTCTAGTTCCAGGGGATCCAATACTCTCAGAATGTCTTCGGTGGGCAATGTATGAGACAGGTGCACTTACACACATATGGGTAATACACTTATACAGATAAAATAAAAATAATAAAATATTTTTTAAATGAAGAAACCTGGGTGCTTTCTCTGGCTTTACAACTTTGAGAATGGTTCTGAATCCTTCTTTCATCATTTGTAAAATGAGGTGGCCAACTCACTACACGGCCAGCATTGATCCACCCTTATCATTTTCTGCTCTGCAAAGGAATACTTCCAAGATCGTATTTCTATGGAGCTGGAGAGTTGTCCTAGTGGATAAAGTGCTTGGTACACAGACATGAGGACCTGAGTTCAGTGCTGAGAACCCACGTAAAAAGACAGGCACGGTGGCCTGTGCCTATAAGCCCAGCACCAGTGAGGCAGGGATGGGTGGATCCTCCTGGAGTGTTTTCCTTGGTGGCCTGCTGTATTCAATAAAAGATGGTTTTATATTGATGTTGGGGCTTGTTTGAGTTCTAAGGGATTCCCACTAACTGTTAGGTCCAGGCTTCCCAGAATCCGAAGGGGCACACAGGTACCCACTTACCTGAGGCCCCACCCCATGGGTATAAATGGGTGGACCCCAGCTGCCATATCTCTCTGTCCCTCTCTGTGTCTGTCTCTGTCTGCCTCTCTGCACCCCTGCCCCCGTCCTGCCCCCTGTCATGCTGTCCGGTCCCACCATGTGTCTGCAGGCGGCTCACACTGGCAGTCCCACACGGAAGAAAAGCATGTTCCTTGAGTAACCTAAGCCTCATGAGCTTTTTTATTGGGGTTTCATGCCTGGTCTTTTTGAGACAGGGTCTCCCTGTAGCCCCAGCTGTCCTGGAACTCTCTCTGTAGACCAGGCTGGCCTTGAACTCACAAATATCGGCCTGCCTCTGCCTCCCAAGTGCTAGGATTAAAGGTGTGCACCACCACACCTGGCTTTTTATAACCTAACAGTAACCATAATGGTGTGGAGAACTCTCAACTTTGAGATTAGGGCAGGGAGACAGGGAGAACGTCAGGCCCTGGACTTCACTGCATTAGTGTAAGTGTCATGCCTTGCCTATCTGCCCACAGCCTGTAACAGCACAGAAGAGACAGGGAAGGAGGTGTGTTCCTGGTGGGGGGCAGCATTTGCTCAGCTTTCCCTAAGACATGCTGCAGCTTAACCAGCTCTTCAGTCTACTGCTCCCTTCCTTCTCCAACCCTTCCTCCCCGCTTCCCCTGGGTTCAGACCTGTCTTGCCTGGTATAGCCAATAGCTGAGCTCTAGGTTCAGAGAGATACCTTGTCTCAAAGCATAATAAGGTATAGAAAAATTGAGGCGGACACGGTGTTGACCTCTGGCTTCCACATGCATGTGCATACACACACAAACATGTACACACATGCACATACGTTTGCACACACACCAAAACATGTACATTCACAGTATTTCTAAAGCTATGGTGTCAGATTACTGTGGTAATGTTTTAAATTTCAGAGCAAGGTGGGCAGTAAGCCACTGAAAGCCATGTGTAACCTAAATCATAGAAATCTCATTATGCTCCATTGAACTTGAAACAAGCAGGAAAGTCAGGGGGAGCCACAAACTAGACTCTGGAGACTAAACATGCTAGGCCAGTCAGCGGACAGAGCTCAAGCAGAGCTGGGCAAGCTGA
>VZQC01014591.1:562618-600124 GCA_009823505.1 Rhizomys pruinosus | reverse complement strand
TTTTTTTTTTTTTTTTTAGTATGTTTGAGTTCAAGTAGCAAGGACAAATCATTTCCCAAGCCTCAGCTGAGAAACTACCTTTTACTTTATCCACTGGGAAAATGATTTCTTCATGAGTAAGGCTATTTGACTATTTGAAAAGAAAATAAGGTAAAAGAGAAAACAAATACATGAATAAAGAACTCTTAAATTCAAAGTATCAGGTTCTAGTTTTGAATCCCCAAATCAACCATTTCTTTATTATTATTATTATTATTATTATTATTATTATTATTGGTTCTTTTTGAGACAGGGTCTCCCTGTAGCTCCAGCTGTCCTGGAACTCACTCTGTAGACCAGGCTGGCCTTAAACTCACAAAGATCTGCCTGCCTCTGCCTCCAATGTGCTAGGATTAAAGGCATGCGCCACCACGCCCGGCTATCAGCCATTTCTTTTTATAAGTATCGGAGAAATATATTTACACGACAGGAGAACATCCAAAAATCTAACAGGTAGAAGGCCGAGAAGATGGTCAGTGGATAAGATGTTTACTGTGCAAAAGTGAGGAAAAGAGTTTGGATCCCAGGACCCACTTACAGCAAATGCTGTAGCAGGGAGATGTGTATTTTCAGTGTCCCTACAGACAGACAGCTAGAGATGAGAATCAGTGGATGCTGGTGAGCCAGCTAGCCTGGTCTAGGCAGTGATGAACTTTGAGATGCTGTGTCAAACAGGTACGGAGCAACATGAGATGGTCCTCAGGCCGCCACGTGCATACAGCTAGGAATATACAGCCAGGAATATACAGGGCAAAATGGCTCAACCCCAGTGTAGGAAATCTCTGTACTAGATGGCTGACATGAACCAGCTCTTGCATTTCCTGACTGTGATAAAAATAGAGAAAAATGATCGCAGTATTTTCCTGTGCTAATGTTTTAATCAAGGACTTTAAAAATACTACTTTAAAAATGCTCTTAAAACACATTGTGTTTGCATGAGCACAGTGATTAATGTCACTTCAAGCATTGTGGGTTTTACTAATTATGTTATTATTCACATTTCTTAATTGTAAGAGATTCAAGAGATTGTTGTTGTTGTTATTATTATTTGGACTTTTTGAGACAGTGTCTCTCTATAGCCCCAGCTGTCCTGGAACTTACTATGTAGACCAGGTCAGCCTTGAGTTTACAGAGTTCGGCTTACCTCCACACCCAGTAAGAGATAATTTTTTATTTTAATTTTTTTTTTGGTCTTTTTGAGACAGGGTCTCCCTGTAGCCCCAGCTGTCCTGAAACTCACTCTGTAGACCAGGCTGGGTTTGAACTCACAAAGATCCTCCTGCCTCTGCCTCCCGAGTGCTAGGACTAAAGGTGTGCGCCACCACGCCCGGCTTAATTTAAAAATTTTAATATATGTGTCTCTCTGTGTGTGCACATGGATGCAGTACCTGCAAAGTTCAGAAGGTGTTAGATCAAATGGAACAGGAGTTATAGACAGTTGTTAGCTGCCATGTGGTTGCTGGGAACTGAACCTGTGCTCTCTGAAACAGCAGTCACTGCTTGTAATTGCTGAGAATGATTCTCATCTTTGTGGTAGAGCCAAAATTCCCACTGTGACCTACAGGCCCTACCTTCAACCCAGGATCATCTGGCCCCTCACTGCTGCCCTTTGCTTTCCTAGCAACCCAGCTCCCTGATGTTTCCTGCATGGGAGGAACTTTGAGCCTGCTGCCTTTTCCTTCCCTTAGGATCCATTCCCACCTTGTTCCCATGGTAGCTGGGCGTGGTGGCGCACGCCTTTAATCCCAGCACTCACTCGGGGAGGCAGAGGCAGGTGGATCTCTGTGAGTTCAAAGCCAGCCTGGTCTACATAGCGAGTTCCAGGACAGCTGGGGCTACAGGGGGACCCTGTCTCAAAAAGAGCCCCCCAAAAGAATGTATTTTAAAAGGTTGGAGAGTTTGCTCAGTGGTTAAGAGCACTGGCTGCTCTTGCAGAGGACCTGGGTTCGATTCCAGCCCCTACAAGGTACCTAACAACCATTCTAACTCCAATTCCAGGGGATCTGACACCCTCTTCTGACCTCCGAGGGCACTGCACAACATGGGTGCACTTACATACATGTAGGTAATGTACTCATACACATAAAATAAAAAAAATAAGTAATTTTCTCTCTTTTTTATATATTTCTCTCTAAAATTATAATTTATATATATATTTCTCTCTAAAATTATAATCTTCTCTCTTCATAGATAACTTACCTAGAAATTTAAAAATTATCTGCAATGTTTTGTCTTGTAGGAAAAAAAAACCAGAAGGGAACAAAATGATGTTATCCATCTTTCCCTAAAATATTGTGGATATACTAGTTTGTTGTGCTTGTATCCGGTGACTCTACTAGAGTCACTTCTATAAGGGGATGGGTTATTTACTTTTTATATTTTGCACATATGTCTATCTTTGACTAGAAGAACACCTCAGCACAGGGTATACGCGCAGTAAATGTTTGTTGAATGAATAAAAGATTCTTATACTCTTTTCACATCCCCTGATGCAGCCAAGAAAAATATGAGATTGGTCCGTGTGGATACTGAAACTCCAAATCATTAAGAAATGCAGAAGCGCTGGGTGTGGTGGTGCACACCTTTAATCCCTTCACTCAGGAGGCAGAGGCAGGAGGATCTTTGTGAGTTCAAGGCCAGCCTGGTCTAGTGAGTTCCAGGACAGCTGGGGCTACAAGGAGACTCTGTCTCAAAAAGACCAAGACCAAAAAAAAAAAAAAATCTTTGAATGATGTCTCACATTTTTTTAATGTCTGTCCTCTGCAATGTCCACTACGTGACAGGGAGAAGGTAGCTATTTAGCCTCCAGCAAACAATAGTCAGAACTCAAATGATGTCATTTGTAAAAGCATATTGAAATATATAAAATTCCTCTGCTTCTAAGTCAGGAAGTAATCCTGGGGACTCAGATCAGAACTCGGTTTTGTGACTTACGGGGAGCTTCACTGCTTTCACAGGGTTCTTCCTCAGCCGGTGCTCCCGTCTCTTCTTCCTCCTCTTCTGGATCGTCTGTGTCTCCTGACTCGTCACTGTCCTCTACCCACTTTCCTGGCATGAGGCCCGCAGAGTCGTAGGAGTGGCACAGAGGACCCACGATGTGCGAGATGAAGGATTCCTGAAGATTGGCCAGCTGCGGGGCAGAGCGATCCATGAAGGGGCTGATGGGCAAACCCAGGCTGGCCTCTTCATCACCCTAGAAACAGGGATTCAGGATGAACAGTTAGCAGCAAAGGCAAATGACAAAGATTCTAAAACATAAGAAAAGTCAACATTCTCCTGCCATTAAAATATGTGGATACTCCAGAGCCCAGACAGTTCTATACAAATAGCTTTATGTCATTGCTCAGAGACTAAGATGCCTAGCGAGGGGCTTAGATATGGATCTATTCATTTTGTGATCTTGAAGTTCTTGTTCCTTTTCAAGCAGAAATACAATGTCTCAATAAAATTCCTTCCCCTCCCCCCTTCCTTCCTTCCTTCCCTCCCTCCCTCCCTCCCTCCTTTCCTTCCTTTTTTTCTTCTTGTCTTCTCTCTCTCCCTCTTTCAAGTGCCCAAACAAGGTCCCATGTAGCTCAAGCCATCTCACACTCACTGTGTAGCTAAAGATGGCCTTGAACTTCTGGTCCTCCTGCACCTACCTCCCAAGTGCTGGGATTACCCTTGTGGACACCAAGCTCATTGGTGCTGCTGATAGAACCAGTATGCTAGGTAAGCATTCTACCAACTGAGCTATATCCTCCATTTTTTTGTAACATTTCTTGTTACAAAAAAAATCCACATCTCTTCTGTAAGTGTATCTGAAAATACAATTCTCAGGATAATCAAATATGTAATCAATTAGTCTTAATTTTTGCCTTGACTGTTGGAAGGTTAAAATTTTTCTTGTTCCATTTTATCCCAGATATTGTTTGAATGATATATTCGGTGCTTATGCAGTTATACTGCTGTTATTTATTACATGTTTAGCAGTACTACTGTATATGATTTTTCTCTTTAAACTGCTTCAAGTTTTTATGGGAATAAAAGTAACAGACCACAAATAAAAGGTTACATAGAAAACATGAAGCTTTATGAAATTATCGACAGTTACTGCCTAAGTAATTGAATTCTTGGAAGAAGATATTCCTTTGCCTATTTTCTGCATTTCAATTACCTTACCATTGACTGTGAACTGGCATTATCTATTATTACTCAGAAAGGCAATGTATTATCTTTTAAAAGCACAAATATCTTATTTTGTATATAAATATAAACATTAACCTTAGAAGTTTATCCCAATCCCAATTCAAGTAGAGTTTATTCTGAAGTACCCCATCCTGTTTCAGGAAACCTTTAGAACTAACACTTTTTGCCATTGGTCCAAATATTGTCCCTAATAACTTCCACTGTCTCCTCCCACTTTCCGTTCATGACTTGACCTCACTATGTAGCCCCAGTTGGCCCAGTCTTAGCACTTGGTACAAAGCATGTGGCGCTGGACCAATTTATTCCTTTTTATTTATTTTTTTTTGAGCACTAGAGAAGGATCTAACATTGATATGAATCAGCCCTGAGTTGAGAATTTTCCTTCATCAAACTCCACAGCAATATTCTGATAAACTGAGTCTTGTATGCGAGTCTTAATGTGTAAGGACAGTGATTCTATCATCTCTATTTTGCTCTAGGGTAAACATCTTTAGTTTTTTTAATCTCATTTTACGCCATAGATTCATGTCTTTTATCTACTGTCTATTACCTCCACACTCTTCTTCAGCATAAGTTCAGAATACTAAATAGAATATACTTAGGTCGATGTAAATATACTTAGGTCGATGTGGAGTTACAAGAGGATGGCTGCCCATGCTTAAATGACTCGTAGCTTTCCAGAGTATCTCAATTCTTACTTTATCATGCCAAATAAAGTGTGTGTATCTCTTTATACACTATTGTTACTTAATTTTACTAGAAAAGCAATAATGTCATATATTTCTGTACACATATATAATCCAAATTTTACTATACTAAATATAAATAAAATAAATATAATAAATGAATCTACAGAAACATAGCATTTCCAGGGTGTTTATATTTATAGCACCCTGCTGGATCATTCTATTATCCTAATATCTACCCCAAAATGCCTATAGACAATTTAATCTCAGAAGTCAATAATTATAGGTTAGTTCAATTTTCATGTGTCATTTTTAAACTCCTAGTTAAATCTGGCTAGTGGAAAACTGGGCCCGGTGGCACACACCTTTGATCTCAGGACTCAGGAGGCAGAGGCAGGTGGATCCTCTGTGAGATCCATAGTAAGTTCTAGGCTAGCTGGGGTTATAGGGGGACCCTGTCTCAAAAAGACTTGAAACAAATCAAAACAAAAACAAGAAACTGGCCAGTGGAAGGCAAGTTGCGGTGGACCATGCAGGTAGATCCATTACCTGCTCATAGAATTCATTGACGATTCCCTCCGTCCACTGCAGATGAAGTTCTTTACATTTAGCAGGCCCGTTAATATCAGCCAACTTTATACACATTTGACAAACCAGTAGACGATCATTTTCGTTGGTCCAATCTATCCCAACGTCATCATTCACCTGTTTGAGGGGCAAAGTTGAAATGTTTTTGTCTCCATCAAAGTGAAAATTGAGCAACAGAAAACAACAGGATTTCACTCTGTTCCTACTGCGTAGGGATCAGAACCCCAAATGTTGAAACTTCAGCCAGTGAAAATAGCATCACTGGTTTGCGTAAGTTACAAGCACTGCAGCTCACTAAAAAGTCAAGTAATGAGACAGATGTGGTGGTGTACACCTTTAATTCTAGTACTCAAGAGGCAGAAGCAGGTGGATCTTTGAGATCCAGGCCAGCCTAGTCTATATAGTGAATTCTAGTGGGGGCTACAAGAAGACCCTGTCTCAAAAAAAAAAAACACACACACACACACACACACACACACAAACAAAAAACAACCCAAAAAGGTAATTAATAGTGGATAAAGTCATTAAATATTGATTTGCAAGAATCGCTGTTTAAAGTTAGCATATATTATCATTTTATTAAATACTATAGCTACAAATAAGAGTTTGTGTGTATGTATGTGTTAATGGGTTCAAGAGCACATCTGTATCATGTGTGCACATGCAGATGTGTAAATGCTTGTGGATGTGTGGATGTGTGTGCGTGTGTGTGTGTGTGTGTGTAGATGTCTTTCCTCAGAAGCCCCTGTCTTTTGTGTTATTTTGTTGTTGTTGTTTGTTTTGAGGCAGGACAAGGTCTCTCATGGAGTCAGCTAGGTTGGCCCAGCTGATTCTTCTGTCTCCAGCTCCTCAGAGTTGGGATTGTATGTGTACATCACCAAGCTCAGCTTTTCATGTGGGTTCTGGGGATTGAACTCAGGTCCTTCTGCTGGAGAAGCAAGCACTTTCCTGACTGAGGTTTCTCCCCGTCCCTGAATAAGAAACTTGCTTGAATAAGTACTTGGGCTTTTATGTTTGCTACACAAAATTTTTCTTCTAGTTTATCTCCACTGCTGTTAAGTGTATTATAGAGATGATACATTAAATCAAAGAGAAAACCATAGTGAGAGTTAATATTTATTATTCCTCCACGGAGCAAAGTTTAACAAACAGATCCAACACCTCAACTTCTGAAGCATCTCAGTTCAGAACAATGCCTAGATGTCTGCTTGAAGATAAACATTTTATTTCATTTCCTTCTCACTGTTGACATAGGCAAGATGACAACTGAGTTTTGTTCAACAATTTGATTCCAAGACATCTTTTATTGTGGCCATAAATATGAAGATGGGCAAAGATCTAGTTACCTTGGCATTAAATTTGGCTACAAAGTCAAAGTGTTTCTTAAGGTCAGTGGCCAGAATTGCTTCGATGACTAGGAAACGGAAGTGCTTGAATTCCACATGGTCAAGGTTAACTAAGAAGTTATACTCTGGCCGGGACATGAAAAGGCTCCAGGCTGCGGCCGCATGATGATTCTCCAAAACTGAACGGTCGTTGTACAGCACTGCCTGGGTTGGGAAGCAAGAGAGACTAAAGTCCAACTTTTTAAATGAAGAAATGAATATAAACATCTATAAGAATATGCAATGTTTTTAAATGACTCAGATTTTTGTAGAAAACAAAGCTATGTAATGGTGTACTGGTTACTGAGAATTACCACATTATTTTGAGTGTTGATGACTTTTCTTGGTTCATGTTCTTTTTTCTGCAATATAAGTTCCTTTCCTTAAAATATTTTTTTTGCAAGTTACTGCAAGCTATAGCCTGCTATAATAGTTAGCTTTTATTTTTAATTTATTTTTTCTTTAGATTTTTTTGCAGGAATTACGCATAAATACACACATATACACAAACACAAATATATTCTACAACTCAGTTCCTTTCTGTATCTGGATTAAAAAGAATAATTTCTTAGTTAAATATATGTGGCTACTGAAGAGAAATGGAATTTCTCAGAAGTAAAGGGTAAAGGAAAAACACAGAATTATAGGAAAATCTCAATAGTAAATTATATCTGCTGGAAGATTTTTGCCAAGTCTAGTGTCTGAAGGGCACATGGAAAGGAGATAAAGTAGTTGATTAGGGGGGAAATTGAGGCTATTTTTATTGCCTATAGATTGGAGGAAAATTCTTAACTAGACAAGAGAGGGAAAAAAGGTGGTGGAAATGGATGAGAATTTGATAAAAGACAGAAGGCAAATAATAGAGTAAACAGAGACAAATCCTATGGCTTCTAGATCCTATATGGGAAATACCACAGGCTTTCATCAGGGTTAGGAACTTGACCCTGCCAATTAAATCCAGAGGAAACTTTGTTCAGAGTACAGATGCAGATTCCTAAACATTTGGTGATTAATATTTGACTCAGACTTAAATATATACCAAAATGATTTTCTTTAGAAGATACTTTTGGGGGCTGGAGAGATAGCTCAGTGCTTAAGAGCACTGGCTGCTCTTGCAGAGGACTTGGGTTCAGTTCCCAGCAGGTTAACCACTGTTTACAACTCCAGTTCCAGGGGATCTGACACCCCCTTCTGATCTCTGCATGACATGGGTGTACTTACGTACATGCAGGCAATACACCGAGACATAGAAAACTGAAGTTACCAAATATTTGAAAAAGTTACTCTTGTCGAATCTTTATTTAGATTTAAAAAGTTCCTCACTGGCAAAAGATGATTTGATGGCAAATCCCTACCAACCAAAATACACACACTAAGAAAAAAACGTTGGCATGGGTATATTTCCAAGGAACAAGGTTAATATACATACATGTTGCTTATGCTTTGTCGAAGATGTGCATTAACAGTGATTCAAGTAGATTTTCTTTCCAAAAGTAAACCGAGAGGTATCATGAGGTGGAATCTCTGCCATGAATATTCTGGAACAACCCAGGTTTCTTTTGTTTGCTAGTTTGTTTTGCTGTGCTGGGGACTAGACTCAGGGCCTCAGGCATGCTAGTCAAGGGATCTACCACTGAGCCCCTTACCCAACCCTATGGCATCTTTTGAAATTAACATGGCCTCTAAGAATTTTATCCAAGGACTAAGTACAGTTTGGCTCCTATTTACCTAATACCTCTTATAAGTCATATTTGTAAAATTAATTTTATACCGTGAATCTGTTCACTAACTTATTTTTCCTTAATGGAAATCTAAACCTTTACCTGAGGAGCGCTAGTGGCCACCAGGAAAGCATTGGTCCTCCCTGGGTGATCATAGTCATGCATGGCAGCAGCAACATACAAAGCCATCAACTCTAAGGCAGGTATGTTCCCAGACAGACATCCATATTTGTCATCTGGAACATGGTACATTTTTGAAAACACATATCCCATGTGTCCATGTGTAAATCCACTGTCAGAATCTGAGGAGGGAAAGGATAGAAATTCTTAAAAAATAGGAAACTGACATCATCTTTGTTTCTTCAAAAACAAATCAAGTGCTGGGCATGGTGGTTCATGCCTTTAATCCCAGCACTAGGGAGGCAGAGGCAGGTGGATTTCTGCTAGTTCAAGGTCAACCTGGTGTACGTAATGAGTTCTAGGATAGCTGGGGCTACAGCGGAGCCCCTGTCTCAAAAAGACCAAAAATAAAATAAAATAAATAAATCGAACCCCCAATTCGAGTTCCTGTCTTTTATGAGGAAGCACAGGCATAGTCCATACATACCAGAGTCACTCGCTGATCCGTGATCATTAATCACAGTTGGAAGCCCTGGAATCGGCTGTGTAGTCAGATACCAGACTGCATGCAGGACATCAGTGGCATGGATTCTGTTATGATCTGTGACCAATGCAAAGGAAGACACAGTTGTTGAACTTTGGGGTCCAAGGAATAAGAGTGCCATCTACTGGATAAACACTTTAGTACTAAGAATTTAATGCCCCAGTGAAAGGCAGTACGATTTCCTACCACAGGGTCTCCTGTGTTACTATTCTACCAACTCTGTAATATCCAGAGTGACAAGAAAGAAAACCACACCCACAACATTCATTACACATGAAAATATCCAAGTGGAAAATCTGTGTCTAGACCCTTCCAGAAACTTCCATACACAGGAAACTCATAATAGAGTATTTACAGTTCTGTTTCTTCCTATTCTCCTATACAAGAGTAGCTATGGATGAAAGACTACAGAATGAAAGAAACACCTATGACAGATGGCTTCAGCTACCTGCAACTTCATCTCTCATAAATGCCAATCAGATCAAATCTGTGAAGAGAACACTTGCTATTCTTCTGGATCAATCTGAAAACACTATAATAAAATGAATACCGTGCATTTTATCTGCAGGTTAAACTCATAGAGAAAAGTCTGAAGCTGACATCAGTTCTGTTCTTTCAACAATCATTTTAAGTTGGGAATATATCTCCAGGAAATAGCCAATGAGAAAAATAAGAATCTCTTTGCACAATGAGGTAGGGAGCTGAACCATGTAGAAGCGTCAGTGGTATGGGAGTCCCAAATAGGTGGGTGGAAAGAGCCATCTACAGGCTGAATTCAATGTATCTTGATCCATGATAAGATCTTGTTTCACTTTTTTTTTTTCCTGGTGAAATTCTCCCTTTTCTCCCATTTACCCTTCCATAATACTTCATCAATTTGGTGTGTTTTATTCTAAATGTATAATTTCTCACATTTCTTCTAAATAACCATGATCAGATTTCCTCCTCCAATAGAAGAGATTATGTTTCTAAGCAATCTTTGACAGATTAGGAGAAGAGAGAAATAGAAGAAAACAAGAAAAACAATTCCAATGGAAATATAACAAACAAATCTGTCCCTGGTTTAACATGGAAATTTGCATAGCTGGAATCCAGGTGGCCCATGAGGAGATGGTAGCTATTCCTTCCATTTATGCCAAATCATAAGAATTTGTCTATAAGTGATGATATATAGCTAACTCTTAGACAATACCCCCCCACCCCCAAAATTAAGTTGAGAGGCCTGGGTATGGGTTTGAGAACATGGCCTCAGACAATCTTTGAGAAAGAGACAGCCTGAGTTTCAAGAAAGAAACAACAAAATCTATGTTACCTTGTCACAGCTAGAACTGAAAATTTATACAATTCCATCACAGGGCAACTTTATTTGGATTCCAGTCTATATTCCCGAGAGCGGACCACCTCAAGAACTATAATCCTAACACATTTGCAGACAGTTTACAGAGAAGGCAGCTGCAATAGCATTTCACCTCTATGCCTCAGACAACATTGATTATGCTAGAATTTTCCAGATTGGGGCAGTTCTGCTTTTTGTCTTTGCTCTGACATTTGTTATGCATATAATGTTGGATGAGTTACTTATAACATTTTTTTAATAAAATAAAAAAAAAAAAGAAACAAAAAAAAAAATTAATTAAAATAAAAAATATGGGGATAACAGTTGTACCAGTACCACTGTCTGACTGTGAGAACCCCAGGAAGGAATATATTTTCAAGTAGGTCAGAGATAAATACACGGACCCTGGCAGTTTGCTGACTGGCCAGCCTAGATGAAAACAGTGAGTTGTAGATTTAGTGAGGGAGCCTCTCAAGGCAATAAGGTAGCTAGAAAGAAATAAAACAAGAAGCCTCATGTCCTGCCCTGGCCCTAGACCCTAACTGAAAAGGCCCAATAACCTTACCAGACACTGTTTATCTCCTTTAGACAGGGACTCAATGGGGTGAGCTATCTTACTGGCTGGGCCATACAAGTGCATTTATTATAACAAATCCTTTTCATATGGAGTATACAGTGTTTTACAAAAAAAGAGAAGTTATTCACTTACATAAAAAATATGAAATGGAAAGCATAAAATAACAAACTTTAGAATATGGAAGCCTCTTTCTCTACTCGAATGCTGGCCCCCTCTCTCCATCATTTCAGGTTACACTTCAAATAGGAAAGTGTTATGCCTCAGAGCAGAGTGTTGCAATAGGGACCTGTCGCCGCAGTAGGTACAGAGAGCCAAAATAGGGACCTGTCACAGTTAGTGGATGCACAAAGCATAAGACCCAGGTGAATTAACAGAAACTTGGCGTTGGCTGATTTTATCACTACAACACATTGGGAACTAAAGAACTCATTTGGGGAAGTTACATCGGTGGCCAGGTGCTCTTTAGCGTTACCAGAAGAGAGAGTGATGAAGCTCATTCTCAGCAGAATGTTTTGCTTCCTGACACAAGCCATTACTGCCTTCTGCTCCCAACAGGCTTGGAACTGCTCTTTGTTGAGCTCTCAATCCTGTTCCTAGAAATCTACCCTTAATTGGGGGGAAGGGAATGTCGGGGTACTATGCTAGCTTGCCATCTTGTTCTATAGCAGTAACTTATTTTCCATGAATAATATTTCTGTTGATATAAGCTTATATGTCTAGATCCAAGAAGATGACTTGAGTTTGAATTCCCAGCACCCATGTAAAAAGCAAGGTGCAGCTGCATATGCCTGCAACCCCAGGCTTTCATGAACTCTAATCTTTACCAGGAAACTGGATACTTTTATCTCTTTTCTGTAAATACAGCAGTGTTTAGATGTAGGGTATTTCCATCCCTACCCAAGTCCTAGAACCCATGTAAAATCCCAGCATTGCGAGACCTTCTGTGACCTGCTGTTCCTGTCTTTCTCCTACTGCCCAGGCCCTGCATTACCTATAGGGGTCTCTTCTCAAGTTCCTTCTTAGAAAGAAAATCTACATGAATGACTGCTAGTGAACATCTTCAATATAGCATAAACAACATGCATGTATATAATAAACCTATTCCTTGGAAATATAGCCATGCCAACATTTATTCTTAATGCATGTGTTTTGGTTGGTAGAAAATTTCCATTCATTCTTCTCCTTTCTTATTTATTGGTGTGGGGATTTATTTTCTTATTACCTAAACAAAGATTCCCAAATAGCAACTTAAAATTGTTTATTTATATGACTGTTTTGCCTGCATGTGTGTGGAATGGCCACGAAGGCCAGAAAAGGGTGTCGAATCCCTTGAAATTCGAGTTCTTGTTGGTTGTTAACTGCTATGTAGGTGCTGGGAACCGAACCTGGGTCCTTTGCAAGAGTAGCCAGGTCTTTTAACTACTGAGTCCACCTCTCCAGCCCCCCAGATAGCAACTTTTTTTTTTTTTAGGTCTTTTCGAGACAGGGTCTCCCTGTAGCCCCAGCTGTCCTGGAACACACTCTGTAGACCAGGCTGGATCACAAAGATCCGCCTGCCTCTGCCTCCCAAGTGCTAGGATTAAAGGCGCGTGTGCCACCACACCTGGCCCCAGACAGCAACTTCTAAGGAAAACTATTTTGAGGTATATTTAAGTCTGAGTCAAATATTATCACACTGCTGTTAGTGAGCTGCCTTTTAACTTGTGATGCCAGATGTTGCTTCATGAGATTTCTTCCTTAATTTCATTTTCATATTTATCTCCAGACTAACTCAGAGTAGCCCAAATGGCAGCTAAGTTGTATGCTTCCCCTTCGCCCTTGAAAACTATTAAAGGTGAACTCCAACAAAAGACTTAGTCTCTAATGTGTGAATACAGTCTCATATGACAGTTAATCGAATTCCCCTTTCACTTTTCTTCTGTAGCTTTTAAAACTTAACTGTGGATTCATATAAGTAAAGCCATTAGGAATATAATTTTAGGAGTAAATGCTAATTAGACACGGAATTTTTATGTATGCTAATTAAAACTTTACCAGCTACCCATATTAGTCTACATGTCTGAACTCAGCAAACAGGGATGTCATTATTTGGCAGTCAGCACCAATCAAGCTGAACCTGTCCCTAGTGATGTAAATAAACTCCTTTATGGAAAATACAAGGGGCCTCCAAAAGTAGAGGGGCCTTTATTGTTATTTATTTATTTATTTATTTATTTATTTATTTATTGTGTATGTATGTGTGTGTGTGTGTGTGTGTGTACCTGCTCTGATACACATGTGGTGATCAGAAGACAGTTTGTAGAGTTGGTTCTCTCCTTCCAACAAGGGATTGAATTCAGGTCCTCAGGCTTCATGACAAGTGCCTTAGCCCCCTGAGCTATGTCATCGGCCCTGTGAACCCATTTATTATAACAAATTTTTCCCTCATGGAGTGAACAACTCAGTATTTTTCAATAACAGAGAAAATATTCATTTATATAAAATATGAAATCAAAAGCTAGAGAGATGGCTAAGCAGTTAAGAACAAGTGTTGCTCTTGCAAAGGATCTGAGATCAGTTCCCAGCACCCACATTGGGAGCCTCATAACCACCTATAACTTTGACGGCCTTCTCTGAACTCCAAGGGCACCTGAAACCACATGCGGTGTACACATATATGCAAAATTAAAAAAAATCTTTTAAAATTATGAAATAAAAAATAGTGAACTCAAGACTCTGGAAGATTCTCTGCTACTCGAGTCCTGGCCTTATCTCCCCATCATTTCATTTAAAACGCAGCAGTGTTTTAATGGAATGGAGTGGAACATCCTAGCCATGGAGTGGAACATCCAGGTGAATTCAGTGAACTGGCTCTGGCTCATATGATCATGAAAACCACACTTGGAAATAAAACAATAATTTGGAAATTACACCTGGTTACTAGCTCTTCTTTGCGGCTTCCCTTCCAAAACTGTTTATTTTTGTAACTCCCTAATCTTTGAGAAATCTCTAACACTTTTGTCAGTTCCTGGCAACTACCCAGGCTGAGCCCTGGGAAAGTCACATTAAAGCAAGCAAGGCTTATCTCCAGATCCCCTTTCATATCCAACTTCAGGGCCTCAGTGGTCAGATGCTCCCAAAGGGCCCAGCAGCACCACGCTCCTCTTCGCCCATCCCAATTGTCCAATCTGCTGACATTTCACCCTCCATTCTTTCACACATCTCATTGGCAAGCTGAACTCTACATCCTCCTTCACACTCTGTGTACTGTGCATCTTCATGTTAGTGGATAATATTTTTGAAAACAATGTGCTAACTAGGCTAACATGCTAATCCTTTTCCAAGACACTTGCCAATTATCTGTGTAAAGATACAAGTTTTTTTTTTTTTAAATTAACTTCAACTTCTTTGTTTTGGTTTTGGTTTGTTGTTATTTTATGGACAGGGTCTCAAACTATCGGCTAAGCTTGTTTTGAACTCACTAAGTGGCCCAGAAGGAGTTTGGACTTCTTGATGCTCTTGCCTCAGCCTCCAAGTGATGAAATTACAGA
This sequence comes from Rhizomys pruinosus, assembly GCA_009823505.1. Lineage (NCBI taxonomy): Eukaryota > Metazoa > Chordata > Mammalia > Rodentia > Spalacidae > Rhizomys > Rhizomys pruinosus. Next base: position 585,413 of record VZQC01014591.1, on the reverse strand, counting down.
CATAGACCATCATGCCTGGTTTATGTGGTGCTGGGGATTGAACTCAGGACTTTGTACATGGCAAGCATGCCACTGACTAAGCTACATACCCTGTGCTTAAATTCAGTTTTGATAACCACAAAAAGGCAAGAGCGTTTGAAGCCCAAGACACATGAAAGTAAACTTAAAGCTTAAAAGGGAAAACCTGATTTAAATGACACATTTCCAATTTCTCTATATGTGCTGCCAAAGTAATCACAAATAACATTTCTGAGACATACTCCGATCAACAGCTTGTACTTGATGGCCTTTTCTTTTCCTGTATTTATTTCTTTGAACCACCATGTGGATTCTACAGACTTCCAACAACTGTGGATGAATCTTTGGACATTTTCCTCAGTTTTCTATATTATAAAGGATTATAGACTAGTTCTATCTATAGCTCATGATGGGACATATCTGACACAAATATTTAACATCTCATTTTGTTCCATGATTGTTGTTTTAATTTTCCTAGTAATCAAAGCTAGATTACTTGATTATGCTCTCATCTTGGATTTCACATTTACCTGGCTCTTAAAAATGTGTGTATGTATTTTTCCATAAACATTTCTAGATGTTTCTTTTCCATTCTGTTAACTAAATCATCACCTTCCAGCTCCTCTAAACAGCATCCAAATTTACCTTACTTGGAGAAAATTCCAGTAGTTTTATTGGTTGAATTCATCAGATATGTAAGCAAAGTTTAAAATAACTCAATAAGAGAGGTATAATTAACACTTAATTATACCCCAAATAACCATGACAGACACGCACACACACACACACACACACACACACACACACATATATATATATGACACTCTTCTAACCTCTCTAAAATTATTATCTTGTTTGATCCCAACACTCATGTGAAGCAGATATTGTGATCTCATTTTCTGGATCAAGAAACAAGACTAGTGGAGGTGAGTGAGGCCCAAGGGTCTCACACAGCTGTTGTAAGGAGGACCCAGCATCCCAACACCAGCCATCACCCTACAGTGAGGTCACATGGAGTGCTCACAATGCACAGTTCTGCATCAGCTGCTAACAACTCGATATCCCAACACTCTCTATAGTATTAACAAGCAAACACTGGAAATATTAGCTCACAGATCATTGATACTTACAAGGAATATCCCTGTATCCAATCTCCAAAGCATGGAAATAATTCATAAATTCTCTAATTGGGATTTTAAAAGCTTCAAAGAGGCCCATGTCTTCAAAAAGTCTGTATGATACCTGGAAAATGGAAAAGACAAGGCCTTATAAAATATTGTTCACTGTTACAGATGAAGACAGGTATGAGAATAAGCATCCATACGAATTTACTACCAGCAGAGACAGTTTTATTGGGAACAATAAATATACCAAGACTTCCATATACAGAGCTTTTGAAGTTCCTTAATGTATGTTTCAGAATTGATATAATAAATACATCCCATAAACACCCAAGAAACAATGAAAATGCCCAGTACACTAATAGCAATGTATCTAGGTATTAAATTGAAAGGTTACTGAAAACTAGAAAATACTATGCACATGCTGAGCTGGACAGAGTGTCTGCCGTTTGTTACCCCAGCCCTGGGGAGGCTGTGGCAGGATGTCTGCCATGAGTTTGGGATCAGTGTGAGCTACAGAATGAAAACCCATCTCAAAAAAATGAAGCAAGAGGGCTGGAGAGATAGCTCAGCAAATAAGAGCACTGACTGCTTTTGCGGAGGACCATGGTTCAATTCCCAGCACCCACACGGCAGTTAACAACTGTCCATAGCTTTGGTTCCAGGGGAAAATGATGCCCTGTTCTGACCTCCCTGGGCATTACATGACACAGGTGCCCCTACCTAACATGCAGGCACAACACACATACACATAAAATAAAAATAATAAATAATTTTTTTTAAAAAACGAAGAAGAAAAAAAGACATATAGTAAATTGTTAATTGTATAGCAGACACAGTAAGTACTGGACAAATGAGGGAAAGCATTACTTTTGAGGAAGTCTAATTAATGAAATCAGTTTCTTTTTAGATGATAGAGGGTTCAGATTCATCCCTTAACAAAACATAACGGGGGGAGGAATGGCTTATGGGAGAATGCGAAAGGACCACCTGCGCTAAAATGTGTAGCAGAAGAAGCAGAAGAAGATTCAGTAATACCTGACACGCGGAGGAGGAGGCTCTCATAACTTACAGAGAACAGACTGACCACAGTCCAGGAGAGGCACCGGGGTCCGGCTGGTTTCTCTCACCTCCCCTTTCCTCCTTCTAAATATCTACTTTCCTTTCAATTATTCGTGCACATCTAATGACTTACATTAAGTAACTATCATTGGAAAGAGCTGGTGTGTTGACATACAAGTGAAAGAAAGAAGAAATGATGAAGGAATGGAGGGCTCTGGGGGGAAACACGCTCCGTCTGTGGTAGAAGAGAGAGCCATGTCAACTGAGCTGAGAACATGGCTCCATTCTGTGGTGCTAGTCAGACTTTTTGTTACTTTCATTCCGTCCTAAAATTTTCTGGAAATATTTCTTTTACATACATAAAATAAAAGTAAATTTAAAAGCATTCAAAATGTGATTTTGTAGCTGTAACTGCTTGGAATCCTACCACCATAACGAGAAACCCAAATTGCTGGAACTTCAAATCGCCAGTGTCCCATGATTCTCTTAAAAATCTTTCAAAGACGAACTAAGAGCTAAGATGTAGTTTAGAGTCTGAGGTTACAACAGGAGAATGTTTATCAAGATGGTATCAAAATTAGCCACCCACTATTTTATACATGATCATTCCAAACACACGAATGAAAGATTATGAGGACTGGAGAGAGATGGCTCAGCAATTACAATCACTGGCTGCTCTTGCAGAGGACCCAGGTTTGGTTCCCAGCACCCACATAGCGGCTAACAATCATCTATAACTCCAGTTCTAGGGGAATCCAACACACTCTTCTGACCTGCACTACAGGGGTGCACTTACATTTATGTAGGCACAGTGCTCATATATGTAAAATAAAAATAAGCAGACAAGAAGATTATGAGCTAGGTATAAGCTCTGTTCACTGAAGAGAGTAAACATGATTTCAAGATCTGAAGGTTGTCTTTAAAGTTCACTAAAATAAACATGTAACCCATCCAGAAGCAGGGACAGGGCTGTGGCCACTGCCCATACGGCTCTTCAAAAACCTTTTGAAGCAAGACTTGTTCTGAGGAGTCTCAGCCAAAAGGTGATTTCTTGGAATGCCCAGGCTAATTCATTTCAGCTGTCCTAACGTCTTACTGAAGGAGTGTGTGTGTGTGTGTGTGTGTGTGGGGCTTTTCCATAATCAGAACTTCACGTATTTCCTAGTTGCACACTGAAAGGAAAAATCTCATAAAGCCTTCCTTAGCAAGGCAAGCGATGCCGAGTTTTCTCTTAGGTTCAGTGTTTGGTAAACAGGGAAGGTACATGGCCATGACAAGGCTGCAAAGATTTTCTCATGATTACGTGTGTCTTGTCCCAAATCTTTCTAATGTTGCAATGGAAGAGCACTTGCTTGGCATGTACCAGGCTCTGGATTGAAACCGTAGCAGGATACAGAGACGAGTCCTCATTAATAAACAGGAAGTTTTCTTTCTGGGGCTGTATAAGGTTTTCTTTTTCTTAACTATGAATTTTAGCTCACTTTTCCGTCTTGCTATTGTATCTCTGTTCCTCTCTGCTTTTTCTTAAATAATATACAATATAATTTTAAAATTATTTTTATTTTATGTATATGAGTTTTTTGCCTGCATGTATACAAGTGCACTCATGTCACACAGTGCCAAGGGGAGAAGAGGGCTTTGGATCTCCTGGAAATGGAGTTACAGATGGTTATTAGCCACCATGTGCATGCTGTGTCTTCTGCAAGTGCAATCAGTGTTCTTAACCACCAAGCTGTCTATTCAACCCCAATACACACTATTTTAATTATAGACTACAATACTCACTTGAAAATCCAATTTCTTTGGCTAGCCCACTGCCGTGGAATCTACCAACAGCTCTATGTTTAAATTTCATTTCTCCATGCAAAACCTGTCAGAGGTATCAAGAATGTACTGAGCTCTTTATGACCAATAAACTGTTTCATTCTATGTGAATACATCTCTTACCTGGCTCAGAATACGGCCGCGCTTTCTTCCTATGTTTTCCACTAAATCAAAAATTGGAAAATTCCAAGTATTTAACTGCTCCATAATTGTGTCCAGGTTATCCATGACCAGAGGTTCGGGAGCAAGAATTGGTTTATCCTGTAATGAAGATGAAGATGGTTGAAGCACATGCAGTTTTCCTACCAAAAATGTTCATTACTTTGGTCAATTCATTGAACAATTGTGTTCATCTGAGATAAATGACTTAAACTCCATGGATCATAGAATGAGTAGAATTTAAAATGTATGGAGAAAACCAGCTCTGATAAAGGAGCTAACACCAAATGTAGTTCCAGACTGAGTCACCTGCCTGACCCCTGGTCACATACAGCCCAGTCTAACATGGACACTTCTTCCAGAAGTTACCAAGGCTACTTCTACATGAATCATAATGTTCTTCAATAAAGATTCAGGACTTCAGAAAACTCTGAGGTTATATCTTAATTTCTTTCTTTCTATACTTAATTAAATCTGACAGTGAAGTGGGATTTGGTTTATAGTGGACCCTTGAAACAAATACATGATCAGGGCTCAAGGTCCCATCCCCCGCCCTCACTTTAACTGACTGAAAACAAATGTTTCAAATAAACATTATTTCTGGAGAATGGCAGTTGCCACACCTTTCAGGAACTTAATTTCATTTCTTCAATCTATTCTCGGAAAACTGTGCTCTCTGTAAATCAAAGATACTACACAACTGATCCTAGATCAGGATACACGTATTCCCACTTTCACACATTGTTAAAGAGTAAAGAAAATGCAAGGGAGGGAATACAAAAATCATTTTACTTGGAAATTAGCTTAAAAGGACAGGTAGCAAAAACACAGCACAAGGAAAATGATTACGATAGCACTGATATTCATGTGCAGGTCAGATTCCTTCTGCCCTTGTCTGTCCGATTTAACCTCTCTCAAATGTACACTCCTACCCCATTCAATGGATGTCGTTACACATCATGTAAATTATCACCAGTGGACCTTTTGGTATATGGTAGGAATCAGTTCAGACCTGGTCTAATACAACAAGGAAAATAAATTCTGGCCCACTTCCTAATCAAGGAAATGTTAAAGATAAAACAGAAGATCCTTTGAGAATATCAGTCAGTCAATCAATCAATTAATCAATCAACCAACCAGCAGTCAGTCAACCCATCAATCTCTCTCTTTTCTAAATTACTGATTTAATATTATATTAACAGTTAGCATTATTAGTTTATTATTTATAATGCCAGTTCCAGGGGATCTGATATCCCTGGATTTCGCTCACTTGCAAAGACACACATGTATGTATATACAGAATTAAAAATAAAAGTAAATGTTAAAAAACAAACAAACAAGAAGTGTGTTTGATGGCATGAAGTTAAAATCCAGAGCTGGGCGAGCAGAGATGGGGAGATCTTTAGGGCTCATTGGAGCTCATTTGATGAGTGCCAGGCCAGAGAGAGACCCTGTCTCAAAATAATTCAGATGGCTGAAGTTGTCCTGTGGCCTCCACACATGTGTGCACACACATGCATGCACACCTGCACCTGTCCACACACACACACACAGCTGAATATTTATATACTTTTCATTTCCAAACAAAAGGATGTGAAAAAATCAATTTACTTATGAAGAGGAAAATCCTAACAATCCACCTGTCAGGGCTGCAAGACATGTGGCCCCAAATGGATGTATCTATAGCTCTAATGATACTGGGATCTACATCTAAACTGGTCTCTGCAATAAAAGCAAGTCCTCATGGTAAAGGAATGAGTTCAGGTATATGGGGCTACCAGGAAGATCAGGGACTCAGGAGTGTAGGTGCCACAAGCCGATGCTTTCCTCGGTGGCTCTCTTGGGCCTTCAGCCTCATCTTCATTCTGCAGAATATCACTGCTGTCACTGTTGTTGTTGGTCTCATAATCAGAGGTGACTTGGGCAGTGTCATCTGCAATTGAAAGAGAATAGCTTGGTATGAGACCCATGCTGGGAAAAGAGCTCAAGGAATAAACCTTGAAACTTATCACTGTATGATACATACAGTACGTAGTGAAATTGTGCCTTTGGGGTGGTGGGCACCAAGACCACAGAATAGCAAGCACAGAAAACTATATTTTTACCCAAATAAAGAGATGGGAATTATGATGTGTGATTTGTGTCATATTCAATGATGCCTCAATAATAACTTTTAGACCAGTTGTTTGTATTTTTTTTAGTTCTATAGTCTGTTTTTCTTTCTTTTCTTTTTTTTTAAAAGTATTATTTTATGTGTATGAGTGTACTGTCTCTGCATGTGAATAGATGCGCCTGTGTCATGCAGTGCTGCAGAGGTCAGAAGAGGGTGTCAGATTCCCCTGGAACTGAAATTAAAGATGGTTCTTAGCCGCCATGTGGGTGCTAGGAATCGAATCCGGGTCCTTTGCAAGAGCAGTTGGTGCTCTTAACTGCTGAGCCATCTCTCCAGCCCCCAGTCTTTTCTTTCTTTCTTTCTTTCTTTCTTTCTTTCTTTCTCTTTCTTTCTTTCTTTCTTTCTTTCTTTCTTTCTTTCTTTCTTTCTTTCTTTCTCTCTCTTTCTTTCTTTCTCTCTCTCTCTCTCTTTCTTTCTTTCTTTCTTTCTACCTAATCTTGACAATTCCAACTGGAGCCTCATACATAGTTGTCAAGGGCTCTGTCACTGCCTTAGCTTAATTTAAATTTTAATTAAATAATAATTTAAATGAAATTATATAAAACAGCCTCTAATTTTTAATAAACACTTGGGTGCAAAAGTATAGAAATTCTTTGGATAGTTCGACATCAAAACTTTAATGTGAGCTAAATTTAGATGCTAAATTTAGATAGTAGGTTATGGATAATATTATTTTCTTTCTTGTCTCTTTAAATTTACAAATCTGGGACTGGAAAGATAATTCAACCTTTAAGAATATAGACTGCTCTTGCAGAAGACCAGAGTTCAATTCCTAGCACCCATGCTAAGTGGTTCACAAAAACCCATAACTCCATCTTCATGGGATACAAATACCCTCTTCTGTAGGCAGGTCCATGCACAGGCACATGCCCATACTTAGACACACATGTATACACATAATTTAAAATAAAATAATAAGATTTAAGCATATATATTTGAAAAAAATCAGGACTACAAATTATCTTTTGGTTAAGATGAAAATATAAAGTAAAGTAAAAGAACTTTGCCCAGCATGGTGGTTCATACCTTTAATCCCAGAACTCGGGAGGCAGAGGCAGGTGGATCTCTATGAGTTCAAGGCCAGCGTAGTCTACATAGCAAGTTCCAGGACGGCTAGGGCTACAGGGAGACCCTGTCTCAAAAAGACTAAACAAACAAACAAACAAACAAATAAATAAAAAATGTAAAAAACTATTTGAGCAACAAAATCCAAAATGGTGTATTACCTGTTCTATTTGGTTTCCTAGTGGCTGGGCCACTTCTCTCCAGGAGGGGTCCATCAGCAGAATTCCCTTCTGAATAAGGTCGGCCACAGCTGGGAAACATAGGGGAACTCATAAGTACGGCCTTACATCTTAAAACACTCCATCTGCACACAGCATCTTCGTGTACATCTACAATTTGTGCCTTAGTCTTTCAGTGCCCTGAACAAAGGCCTCAGATGGAAAGATTGCGGGGAGGAACGATTCACCTGTGTCATGGGGTGTCGGGGTTTCAGTCCATGGTCAGATAGCCCACTGTCAGGTGAGGCCAGGTATCAGCATAGTGACAGTGTGAGGCAGAGAAGCTGCTCATGGTAAGCCGAGGAGGAGGGGCCAGGAACAAGGAATACCCTTTCAGGCACGCCCACCAGTGACTCCCTGTGGCACTGAGGGCCCCCTTCCTACGACCCACATTTCCCAACAAGGCCATAAATCTCAGTGGATTGGTCCATGGATCAGGTCAGAGCCCTCAAGATCCAGCCTTTTCTTCGGAGCTTTTGTTTCATACCGGAACCATAGCAACAGCTATAATAAAGTAGTACTTCCTCCCACTCATGTGTCTCAGTTCACTTTGTTTCATGCAGTTGTTGATAGGGTACTGCTTTCTTTTTCTGTGAGGAGCTAGGTGTATAAAAGCTTTAAAGTTCGTCTCCTCTCCTGCTGCTGCTCCTCCTCTTCCTCCCCTTCCTCCTGCCACTGTTCCTCTTCCTCTTCATCCTCCTCTTCTTTCTCTTCCTCTTTCTCCTTCTCTTCCTCATCTTCTTCCTCTTCTTCCTTGTTTTTCTCCTCTTCTTCCTTGTTTTTCTCCTCTTCTTCCTCTTCCTCTTCCTCCTCTTTCTTTTTGTCCTCCTCTTCATCCTCCTCTTCTTTCTCTTCCTCTTCCTCTTCCTCCTCTCTTCCTCCTCTTCTTCCTCTTCTTCCTTGTTTTTCTCCTCCTCTTCCTCTTCCTTCTCTTTCTTTTTGTCCTCCTCTTCCTCCTCCTCTTCTTTCTCTTCTTACTTTTCCTGATCCTCCTCTTTTTCTTTCTCCTCCTGTTAATGATCTTCCTCCTCCTCCTCCTCCTCCTCCTCCTCCTCCTCCTCCTCCTCCTTCTCCTCCTCCTCCTTCTGTTACTGGGCCTCCTCTTTCTCTTCTTCCTCTTCCTCATCTCCCTCCTGCTTCTCCTTATCACCTTCTTCCTTCTGTTCCTCCTCTTCCTCCTCTTCTTCATTTTCTTCCTCCTCCTCATTCTCTTAGTGATTCTCCTTTTTCCTCTTCATCTTCTTCCTGGTGTTCCTCTTCTTCCTCCTCTTCTTCCTCTTCCTCCTTCTCTTCCTACTCTCTACTCCTTCCTCCTCCTTTTTCTCATCCTTCCCTCACTCTTCTCTACAGTCTCCATATTTGAGAAAAAATATTGCTAAAATATTGTTACATTATCTGGCAACTCCTGGAATAACTGCCACTTATTTATGAAGTAGCTCTGAAGGTCTTAGTGCCTATTGGCTGAGAAAACACTCCCCACTGGGATGCCCTTAAACCTGTTCAGGAGCCTCACAATTCCCCTTATTTCTTGGAGTTTATGATATTTTATTTCCAAATTGATCTTTAATGAAAAGCAGTCCAAATTAAAGCTGAATGATAGTATATTAACTTTATTTTTGGTCCCAAATATTTTTTGGATTTTTTTTACATTTGCTCATTAAGGCTCTTGGGAAATGAATAAAGAGAAGGGATTTTTGTTGTTGTTGTTGAAGAGAGAAAGACTGATTGTACACAATGCTGTTTGAGAAAAATGAACCAACAAGATACCATGGTCAAAGAAAAAGCTAGACACTTCCAGAAAAATGGATGGCGTTTCTTAACCGAGGTGGGTAGATGGAAACTTTTCCTTCTGTTTTATTTTGTTTCTCAGCAGCCTGACTTTTTTTTTATAATAATAAGTTAGAGCCACCCCACCAGGGGCAGGCAAAGTTAGAAACTGGTTCCTCTTTTATCTTGTTTAGACACTTTAAGATTGGGTTTGAATCACTCCTTTTGTGGCTGGGCTGCTTTCTGCAGAATATGAAAGATTTCAGAAGAATTTTCTGGTCTCATGGCTATTTAACTATAAGATCACCCACTGTAAAATGAAAAGAAGTGTGTGCTCATTTACAGTTTAATATCTAAGTGTTCATCTTTTTTCAATTGTCTGTGCAGTAAAGTATTTGCCAACAAGTATATCTTTGTATTAAGCAAATTTACTTTTCAACTCTTGAATGTAAACAGTAGAGGATTACACGGGAATTATTTCTAAGTATGAAAACCTATCATTTTGCCTTAGGGAATCAAAAGAAAATAAAAGAATAAAATAAAAGAAGATACAAGCCAACTTATATTTCTCAGATAAAAGCTGGGTAAGAGGGTTTATGGGTTTGAACATTTTTTTTCATCGAAAGATAATACCTAAAAGGGCTATTTAAATTACTAGTTCAAATTTATCAGCTCCTGTGCCAACAACACAGCTTGTTGCAAAGGCACTACAACAGCCAAGAGACTGGAGTTCGATGCCAAACCCTTCGAGTTCAGCAGGGGAAACCACAATAATTAGTCGTGTGTTTCTGGAGCATTCTGTGCCTACATGGGTGGCTGCCTTGTAGAGAAAAATAAAATCTGGTTTGAATTATGGATTTATAAAGTACAAATAAAATACACACTACTGGATTTATAAACACTGTTGAACAAGTAGACAGTGAAATCCTCTTGTTTTTCTCTGAAATCTCTTTTTATAAAAATTCTGCTACACTCCTCTTGCTAAGAAGCCGTGAGAGCAGAGCGGTAGGAGCAGCAGATCTGTCCTGAACACCTCTCACTCTCCAATGTTGAGTGTGATTCTTTCCCACAAGCCTCAAGTCTGAGTGGATAAGCAGATATCCCAACCCAAATTATTCCATGGGGCTTTATTCTGGCCCAGGGTTCAAAGCAAAGAGAAATGTTTCTTTAGCAAGTCTGCCTAACATCAGATGCATGAATAATTATAGAGTGTCAATTTAAAGGAAGTGGCCCTGGGGTCCAACAAACTCAGAAACCCAACTTGAAACAAAAATGAAAAAGTGTTCTATTATTTTTATTTATTTAATGTGTATGAGAGTATTGTCTGCATGTATATAAATGCACCTGCATTGCGCAATGGCCTCAGGTCAAAAGAGGATGTTGGTACCCCTGGAACTGTAGTTATAGAGGGTTGTTAACTGCCATGTGGGTGCTGGGAACAGAGCCCAGGTCCTCGGCTAGTGCTCTTAACCATGGAACCATCTCTCCAGCTCCTAAAGGGTGTTCTTTTAGCAGAATTCTGCAGAGCTTTTGATCAAGTGACTGTGCTGTGGTGTGTCTCCTAGACATGTATTACACAGCAGCATTTGGGGTGTGGGTGTAGGGGAGTCCAACATATACCATTTACTGAAAAAACTTGGCATAGAAAGGACAATAGAGAAACTTTTAGATACTAGGATAATTTTGTTTACTCTGGCCCTGGCCAAACAAGCAAAGTTGATTCTTTTCCATTTAAAATATTTGGGAAGTTTCACTAAAAATTAGGGAAATGCAAATTAAAACCACTTTAAGATATCATCTCACTCTGATAAGACTGGCTATAATCAAGAAAACAAATGATATCAAGTGCTGGAGAGGCTGTGGGGAAAGGGGAACACTCATCTACTGCTGGTAAGAATGTAAACTTGTACAGCCACTATGGAAAGCAGTGTGGAGAACCCTTAGAAGACTCAAAATGAGCTTGCCATTTGACCCAGTCATACCACTCCTGGGTATGTACCCACAAGACTTATCTTACCACAGAGATACATGCACAGCTATATTTATTGCAGCTCTGTTCACAATAGCAAAAACCTGGAACCAACCCAAATGCCCCTCAACTGACAAGTGGATAGAAAAAATGTGGTACAGCTACACAATGGAATTCTATGCAGCAGTAAAAAAAGACAACATCATGAACTTTGCAGGTAAATGGCTGGAATTAGAAGATATTATGTTAAGTGAAGTAACACAGTCCCAGAAAAACAAACAATGAATGGTTTCCCTCATCTGTGGATGCTAGCGCCAATAACCCAGTTGTAAATATTTCATTTATTTATTTATTTATTTATTTATTTATTTATTTTTTGTTCTTTTTGAGACAGGGTCTCCCAGTAGCCCCAGCTGTCCTGGAACTCCCTCTGTAGACCAGGCTGGCCTTGAACTCACAAAGATCCGCCTGCCTCTGCCTCCCGAGTGCTAGGATTAAAGGCTTGCGCCACCACACCTGGCCGTAAATATTTCTTGTGGGGAGTGATGCATACTGGAAAGAACACAACAACACCAACAACAGAAAAGACTGCATCAAAGAACTAACTGAAATGGTGAATCTGGTGGGGTGGGAGGGTTGGGATGGGGGACATGGGTCTATATTTGATTAATGTATATTTAATTGATGTGAGTTTAACAGGTATCCAAATTTGCCCAAACTTTATCTACAAATTATGTAGTATTTTAGGACTTAGTAAAAAGTAAAAATTTCTATATTAAACAACATTGGTTAAAAGGTTTTAATAAAAATGGTAATACATTTAAGCTAATTGGAAATATAAATTGTTGTCCACATTTGTTTTACTTAAAATTTGTATAACAACTACTTTGGGATTAATGTATACAAATGTTCTCTATAATTTTTGTGTTGTACAGTATCACTTTGTAACATTTTCTTTTACCTGTAGGATAATTTAACTTAAGGAATTAAGTTCGCTTCCCAAATTAACAGCATGCAGTCAATGATAAACAGCTTGGGTAAATTTAATGAAAATTTACACCTTGATTTCTGCCTATAGGTATGTGTACTACAACTGCCTTTTTGAGATTCATGGGTCAAAAAATAAAAACCTAAAATAAAAAAGGGGGGATACAGTTATATATTAAACCTTTTGTCCAATTTTCCTATTTAAATCTTAAAACTAACTATGGGAAAAGATTTGCATGTTCCCATAGGTCAGAACATCACCAACTTAATGGCTGAGAAAAAAAAGATACAGCTTTGCATTGTGCAGGATGTACCAAGAGATACCAGGAGAGAAGTTGGCCCATCTAAACATTAAAAGGAGGAAAAACCTCAGACTGCTACAGGCATCAAACATCTCTGTGGATCCTATTTGTAACAACTGTTTATAAAGAGTCCTAATGAACCTTAGGTGCCACAAAGTTTTAATATGAGAGACTTTCTTACCTCATTTTCATAGAAAAAAGAAAAACATGATGGTAATGAAGTCATTCCATAACTGTAAATTAGAGCCAACTGTTATAGAGGTAATCTCTTATAAAACTGGTATAACTGCTTTCTTTAATTGACTACTAGACATAGGAACTGTGAAAAGGATTATTCTCTATTCAGAGCCAAATATAATACTAAAGTCTTTTTAAGCTGTGCAATTAAGCAAAATATATTAATACAGGAGAGCTCTGATATCAGCAATGGATTATTCTGCCAAGTAGATGTTGGCCAGGGGATCCAAGCCCCCCCCAAAAGGTAAAGAAAGGCTTCTTGCCTGTAAACTGGGATACCTGCAAGAAGAGAGGTAAGGCCCTGCTGTTGAAGACCTGGTATAAGCATGGGAAAGATATATTGAGACCACACTTGCAAGTGTACAGTTGGTCTCTGGAATGCCAGAGAGTGTTACCAAAGGCCACTACACCAATAAAGCAATATTGGTCTCCTTGAGTCAAGCAAGACTCCTCCATCAGCATCAGCTACACCTCACATGCCTGGAAATACTGTGCAGCAGTGGCAGCCATATGTCTGTATATCCCCAAAATAATTGGCTAATAGTTCTCTCCTTGCAGGAATAATTCACAGCTGATGCCACAAGCTTACATCCTTTAGTGGTTAGGAGATGTTATAAGCCACAGTAAGACCTTGTCATCTTTTACAGAAAAAAATACAGTTCATGGATTAGCATACCACTCAAACATCTGTGTCTATACCAAAGTAACCTACCATAATAATTAGTACTGTTTAAATGCATGTATATCTAATTGCTTGTGCTTCATTAGTAGGATTGAAAGGTTATTCCTGGATAAACTGTCAACCCATTAAAGGAAACAGCCTGAACTGATCAGAGTCCAAAACGACATCTCCAGAGCAAGTAGACTGTTTTGCTTCTCGCCCACTTGTGCCTCTTTTCTAAGCCTAGGGAACAATCTTAGGAAGAGGGGGCATGGTAGAATGTAAGGGCTGCGAATGGGGTGAATGGTAAAACTACAGCAATACAGACTGGACTCTTATTTGATCAACATGATTGTACATACAAGCCCTTCCAGCTGGATGGTGGGAGCCTTGGGCTGTGTGGGTTTGGACATAGCTGCTTACAAATTGGTTTTACATGAAGGATGCTTGCATTCACTACTTATTACTTATTGTTAAAAAACAATCACAAAATATTGAAAAAAATAACATGAGTTTAAAGCCCAACTTTAAAAAATTCAGACATATTGTACCTCCATAACTTTTGAATAAACTATGTTTTGGCACAAAAAAATAAAATATTTGGGAAGTGAAAGGACATAAAAACTAAAGATGATAAAGTAACTGACATTGCTTTAAGTTAGAGCCATATAGTGTGGACGAGAAATGATACTCCAGACTTGTGGCTAGTCCACGGTGCTATTGGAAGCTGGGAGAATTTTTCAGAAATGAGACTAATGCATGAAAATCCAGTGGGCTGGCCTTGGGGATGGATCTAGGGGAGAGGTCTAAATATGCTTAAGGTGTATTATGTGGAATATACAAAATTTAATAATATATTAAAACAACCAACAAGTAAAGAAAAATAAAGGAGCTTATTTTTGACACTTAAAAAAAAAAACGGGGACCTACTGGTGGGAAGTTAGGCAAAAGGATAATTTCCCAGGTACACTGAGCCCCTTTTGCTTGTTCTTTGTGATAAAACATTGTAATTCAGGGGCTGGAGAGATGGCCTAGCGGTTAAGAGCACTGACTGCTCTTGCAGAGGACCCGGGTTCGATCCCCAGCACCCACATGGCGGCTAAGAACCGTCTGTAACTCCAATTCCAGGAGAACTCCAGTTCCAGGGGGATCCAAGACCCTCTTCTGACCTCCGTGGCATTGCATGACACGAGTGCACAAACCTACATGCAGACAGTACATTCATACACATACAAAAATAAATAAAATTAAAAAAATACAAAACATTGTAATTCAGTTTCTTTTTCTTTTCTTCCTTTTCTTGTTTTATTTCTTCTCTCTCGCTCCTTCTCCCTTCCTTCTTTCCTTTTTTCTCTTTCTGTCTCTCTCTCTTTTGAATGGTTTGCCCAGCTTGTAATTCTATTTCCCTGTGATAGAATGGCAAATCAATTTGCCTGATTGCATGCTCATTCATACCTTTCAAAAGTATCAAATGAGACACACAAGTTTCAGAGAAAATATCTTAAAAATAATACAAAATACAAGATAACAAACAAAAAGTATTCAACGAAATATCCAATTATATCAGACCATCTGATATAACTTTAAATCATGTATATTTTTAACTTTTATTTTTAATTATATATGTATTTGTGTGTGTGTGTGTGTGTATGTGTGTGTGTTATACACACATGAGTACAGGTACCCACAGCGGCCAGAAGACACTGTCAGAGTCTCTGGAGTTGGAGTTACAGGTGGTTGTGAGCCATCTGATATGAGTCTTGGGAATTGAACTCAGGTAGGCCTCTGCGAGAGCAGCATTCTTAACTGCTGAACCATCCCTTCCAGCTCCCAAATCACATATTTTATGCATTCTCCACTAGTAAGTAGTTTAAATAAATATACAGGTAACCATTTTGCATTTTTTTTCCAAAGATTTTCTGTATACTGTATGTAGAATAAAATTTCTATTCTTAGAAAACCATGGGAAAATTCAGTTGCTATTATGGCCTTTTCTCCTGTTCTCTACTCTCACGCTGTTCTACGCTTTTGTTGCAAAGTCCTTCTTACCTGCTGCAGATGATAGGGGGAGGCAGGATCTGAGGGGACAAGTCGGGGGCACTCTGGGTATAAGTTAAGGCCCTGTGAGAAGCTGGGCCTTGCTTGGCAGTTGTTTCAGAAGATTCTGGAAACTGTGCTGAAGAACTTTTGCTGACTGGACTGCTGACGGGAGTTCCTTGAGGTGAGGAACAGGGTGAGGAAAGAGGTGAAACTTTAGCAAGGCCACCTGAGAGAGAATGGGAGTGATAATGTCATTAAACACACATCTCTGAAATGCAAACATCCGACTCCTACCCACCACCTCCAACCCTGTGCACTCAGTAGTCACCAACTGCATGCCCAGGCATGGATCAGGTTTCTTCGCCATACCACTATTTGGAAACAGGATGTGTGGCTGGGGTGTCTCCACAGGATGAAAATATGGCTAATGAATCATGGTGAAAAACTAGTGGGAGTGCTGGTGCACCCCACTAAAGCCATGGAGGCCTGGGGGAAGTGCTGGTGCACCCCACTAAAGCCATGGAGTCCTGGGGGAAGTGCTGGTGCACCCCACTAAAGCCATGGAGTCCTGAGGGAGGTGCTGGTGCACCCCACTAAAGCCATGGAGGCCTGGGGGAGGTGCTGGTGCACCCCACTAAAGCCATGGAGGCCTGGGGGAGGTGCTGGTGCACTCCACTAAAGCCATGGAGGCCTGGGGAGGTGCTGGTGTACCCCACTAAAGCCATGGAGGCCTGGGGGAAGTGATGGTGCACCCCACTAAAGCCATGGAGGCCTGAGGGAAGTGCTGGTACACCCCACTAAAGCCATGGAGTCCCAGGGGTGCATCGGAGGAAAGGATAGTACTTTCTTCCCCTATTTTGGGACGTGGTCTTTTTGAGACAGGGTTTCCCTGTAGCTTCAGGCCTGAAACTCACCATGGGGACCAGCCTGGCCCCCATGTCACAGAGATCCACCTGCCTCTGCATCTCATGTGCTAGGATTAATGGCGTGCACCACTGTGCCCAGCTCTTTCCTCATTTTGCTTCTTGTTGTACCAACTTGAAAAGATCGTTACAGTTTTCTAATGGGTATGGGAATCTTTATTTAGGACAGAATTCAGTATTGTTTTAAAGATTTTTTTTTTGTTTATGTGTATATGCGGATGCCTGTATGAAGTTAAGTGTACTGTGGGTGTGCAGTGCCTGAGGAGGCCAGAAGAGGGAGTTGGATCCCCTGGAACTGGAGCTAGGGATGGTTGTTAGCTGCCATAAGGGTGCTGGGATGTGAACCTGGGTCCTCTGCAAGAGCAGCCAGTGCTCTTAACAGCTGAGCTACCTCCTCAGCCCTCAATAATATCTTAAACCTTCAGTGGTATCTACAACGTGGGGTTCCATGTGTGGGATACTTATAATCTGCAAATGAAGAGGTAAATTTGGGAGAGGCAATTTGTCTTCTTAACCTTTTGTATATTCAGTGACTTTGTAGTGAAACAATAGGCCTAAAGAATAAATTTCAAATGTGGGTACTTGTGCCAAGCTTCTTGTTACTCTGCATGCTTAGGACTACACAGGAACTCTGGCTTGGGTTTTTAAAACTCTAATTATGTTTTTGCTCTCTTCCAAGCACAGAGAAACAATGAGTGAAATTGAAAAATAAAATAAAAACAAGTGCTAACTTGCTGACAGGATGTCACGGCGGGCCAGCTGAAGACATTACGGTGGGGTCAAAGCACGAGGTCATCCATAGCATTCCTCACACTCAGGAAACTTAGAGCCATGGACTTCATATCCTGGGGTAACATGTATGGCTCCCTGGCAGCTGGTTCAATGCAGCCTCACAGCCAGAGATCAATTCCTTCACAAGTTTGATTTGTCCCACCCCAAGGTTTTCTGCTCCACTGAGCAGAGAATAGTCTAGCTTGGGGGAGGCGTTTTCTATTTCTCCCTGGTACTGTTATTTCCTACATGCAGTTTCCTAAGGACTGTCTCCCCTCCAGGCCTCTGCAGAATATTTCTGTTGTTGATTCCTAATCAATAGATCATGAACCGCTTAGACCCAGAAAGGCTGCAAACCATGCGAGTGTTGCAGTGGTTAATTGGGAGAATCTGGAGTGGACCCGGCACGAATTAGTAAGATATGTTTTATAAGTCGACTTCTCCTTTGTTTTCTTTGGTTGTATGTGTATGTTTGCAGGTCCATGTGTATATGTGTGTGTGTGTGTGTGTGTGTGTGTGTGTGTGTATGTGTGTGCCCTTTGGGATGTCTACCTCTTTTGTTTATTTTTGATTTTTGAGACAGGGTCTCTCACTGGCATGGAACTTGACAGGCAAGCTGTACTGGCTGGCCAAAGGACCCCAGAGAATCACCTGCCTTCGCCTTCCCAGTGCTGGGATTATAGGTAAGTGCCACCATGCCCAGTATTTTTTAAATGGGTCCTGGGAATCAAACTCAGGTCCTTATGCTTACAAGGCAAACGCTTTACTGACTGAGCCAACTCCCCCAGGAAGAACAGCCTCTGACCCACTAGGCAGCACCTGGTGGGTGGTTTTGATTTTGATTTCTATTTCTAGTAAAAGAGGTGGTTATTTTTACCAAAGATATCGACAAACCTTCATGTTACATAGTTGCCTGAACAGAAGACAATCAAGCTCACCAAAGTCTCAATTCAGTTATCTAACCAACGTATGAAATGTAGCAAGTGGGTTACAAGTGTAAGATAAAATATCGATGAGTATAAGTTCAAATAAAAAAGTAATATTTCATTTGGAAGCTCCACAATAAACTCAGTGTTTGTAGATTTTCTCATTATAAATACATAAAATAAAGGCAGTCAATTCTTCACTTAAGCTCTATATTGCTTCTCATTTCTCCATGAGTATAAAACATCATATTTATAATTGATATTCGAATTTTTATTTATGTAACTGTATGTTTGTGTCTGAGAGTATGTATGCACACGTATATGTGCAGGTACCTGCAGAGGTCAGAAAAGGGTGTCAGATCTGTTTGTGAGCTGTCTAATGTGAGGGTGGGTACCTCTGCAAGACCAGGAAGCACTCTTAACAGCTGGATCATCTCTTTAGCCATTTACAAAATCATTATATATACAACAGTACTTGGTTTTATATGCATATACTAAAAGGCTTGAATGGGAAGATCTAATTTAGACTATTTGGACAATGAAACAGAGACCCCAGGCAATCTTAGAAAAGCTGTGTAACCATTAAGGAGGAAATCTTGGTATAAAAGGCCAACAAAGCGTTTGTATTGTAAAACTCAGCGGTGTTCCTTTAACGCGTTTGCATGCTCTGTTCTTGGGCAAAACAAAGCCCCTGTTCTCATGGTGTCTTCCTCTCTTAGAGAGACAGAAATGACAAAATAAAAAACAAAAATAAGCAGAAAGGAAAGTCATGTGATTTCAAGGGAAGTGAAGAAAAGCCAAGCAGGTGACAGTGTGTAGTGAGTGTGAAATGCTGTGGAGAAGCTCCCTGGGCAGCAAATCTCACTGGAGGCTTGGGGAAGCCAGAAGACACTCAGCCCAGGGTCTGGGAAGACCTGTTCCAGGAAGAGGCACTACCCTGGGGAGCTCAGCAGATCCCTGGCTGGCAGTTTAGCTGAGCAGAACAGGAGGGCTAGGGAGCATGGAATGCCAGGGAGCCAAGCGAGTCCCATGGGCCTTTAAAGACCCTAGGGGAGGCTTTAATTGCTGTCTTCTAAAATATCAAACAGCCTCTGGTGGCTTATGTGTTTGATCCCAGCACTCTGGAGGCAGAGACAGGTGGGATCTCTGTGAGAAGGAGGACAGCGTAGTCTACACAGAAAATTCCAGGGCAGCTGGGGGTACACGAAGTGCCGTGGAAGGTGGATGCAGTTTTTCATTTTCTAATAGAGGAATGCAGATGGGGTACAGTGGGAGCTGGAGGAGTGTGGTGAGGGTGGAGATGGGAGGGGGAGAGTGGCTGAATATGACCAAAATATAGTCTATGAAATTCTTGAATGAATAAAACGAAAAACCCAAACCGAAAAACGAAACAAAAAGCCAAATGAACCTCCTCCTCAGCATTGTGTTAAGAAATACTTCATCATTTTGATAGTAAATGAAGAGACTTAGGGAAAATTTTTCTATTGCTTTTATTTTTTTATTTATTGTGTATATGTAGATGGTCACTTGTGTGTGTGTGTGTGTGTGTGTGTGTGTGTGCATGCATGTGTGTGTGTGTGTGTGTGTGTGTGTGTGCAGGCCAGAGTTTGACATTGCCTTCCTCTAAGGAGAGGATCTCTCACTGAGTCTGCTAGACTGGCTGATCAGCAAGCTCAGGGATCCTCCTGGCTCTGCTTTATCAATGCTGGGATTACATGTGTGTGCTGGTCATGCCTGGCCTTTTTACATGGGTGCTGAGGCTGGTACTCAGGTCCTCACTCTACTGACTGAGCCATCCTGCCAGCCCCTCTGCCATTAAAAAAAAAATAACAGCATTAGCTGAAAGCCCTAAGGAATATTTCTCTATTCTGACACAAATGTATTATCTGAAGGCAATTTATGAGAACAGTGATTTCTTTTTTAGTATCTGCAAGCTGATAGCCAGAGAAGCACAGATCCTATCCTTCAACACACATTTTAAAGTCCATAGGCCCATTAGGGTTCT
The DNA here is from genome assembly GCA_009823505.1 of Rhizomys pruinosus. NCBI lineage: Eukaryota > Metazoa > Chordata > Mammalia > Rodentia > Spalacidae > Rhizomys > Rhizomys pruinosus. The sequence goes on along the minus strand of VZQC01014591.1, from coordinate 565,185 downwards.
TGGAACTCAGGGATTAACTAAATTTAAACCAATAAGCAGACTTTAAGGCTCCTGAGATGAAATTTTAAATAAACCTGTAACAGAAGAGAAGCACTTTGCTTTTACAGTGCTTTGGTCTACATATTTTAAACACTTTTAACAAGCCCAGCGCTTGGCAACAACCATGAGAAGCAGAGGTTTTCATGGAAGGGTGAGAAGATAAATGTACAAAACTGAGTGCAAGTTTAAAAAGAAACACTAGCAGTGCTGTAGGAAAGGCAGCCTTACATCTCCCCAGCCTGTCCTGATGATGGCGGACCATCCTGCAAATTGTGGGCCATCAGGCAAATGGTGGACCGTCGAGGCAGGACAGAGAAGCCATGGTCCAAAATGCTGGAGCTGTGTTTCGGATTGCTCCATTGTGTCCACTCAGCGACAGTCACAAGCATATAGCTGAGCATCTCTAAAGCAAAACTAGAAAACCCCCAAATGCTGAGTTCTGTTTTCAGATCAGGGGTGCTCAACTTGTAGTCACCAAATATTCCTTCATTTTAAGAAAAGGGTTTTCTCCAGAGCAATGAGAACTATAACTTTCTTGCAAGTCTTTAAAAACAATCTCTAAGACCCTTTAAGTGACATTGACTTAGAGAAGGATAAAGTGTGACCTTTCAACCTTTTATATACTCTCATATTACACACATTAACATGCACACATAAACATGCACATATACCCATGCACTCAATATACATATGAACACATGTATATGCATGCCTGCACCCTATGAACACACTACACATTCATGTATGCAGAACACACACATACATACATGTATGCACACACATAATATGCATACACATATATTCATATAAACATTTATATGTATACATAAACATACATTACTACACATGCATATACACTCACACATATGCACATAAACACACATGCACATACACACATGTAGCATGTGTACTTGAAACATATTTTGTGTTTGAGTAACTTCCTAGATAAAGACAGATCATGAAATGAAAATCCTTAAATCCTTAAACTAGGAAATCAAAATACAACTTTCCAAGAGTCTAAAATCTCAACTCCTTTGAGGAACTGAACATTTGATTCCCTGTTATGATCATGAGAAAAAGTGCATGAAGAATGCACAGGGCGGGCTAGGCAGCCAGGGGAAGAGAGAGTGCACATGGGATGGGGGTTCTTTAAACAAATCCACCTGCTTTCTCCACAGGATTTAATTGAAGAAGAAAAAAGGAAAGGGGCTACAGAGAGGGTTCAGATGCTAAGGGTACCTGCTGCTCTTACAGAAGACCATGCTTATGCTGGGTGGCTTACAACAGCCTTTCACTCAAGATCCAGGAGATGAGACCTTCCTCTGGCCTCTGTGGGCACCTGCACACACGAGCACACACAGACATGTACACACGAATAAAAACACAGTGAATATTTTTTTTAAAAAAAGAAAGAGGGATCAGAGATCTCCTGAGACCACCTGAAGCACAGGTAGGTAGGAGCTGGGTGTTTCAGCAAGGTGGATTGTTGTTTGATTTAATCTAGTGGTCTTGGCTTGATTGGCTTCTGTGGCTGTGGGGGCAGAGTTATCCTCCCAGCTGGAATAAAGGTGGGTTTGTATGAGTCTTGAGATTGGAGATTTTCCAAGACCACCTGAAGCACAGGAGCCAGGGCTAAAAAGTACCCCCCCAACCCCCACCAACTGGGATTACCGAAGGAAGGAGTGTCCAAGTGGATTCTTTGGAGAACCTTCAGAACAGAAAGGGACGGAGTGATTTGGACTTCCAATAGAAAGCCTAAAGCTTAGAGAAGTCAACACTCCATAAGCAAGGAGTAAAGGAAAAAAAACAAATCAATCAAACAAACAATGAAGGCATCTGAAGGAGGCAAGCAAAGCAAGCCTTCAACACAGTGAAAAGGCATTTGGGACTCACACTGGAATACAGGCAAGGAGAAGCCCATATGCCAGGAACGCGAAGAAGAGACAACATGGGAAAGGTCCAGGATAATCTGGCACCAAGCTCTACCAACCCTGTGGAAGATTCCTACAGTGGGATTCCCCCTGGGGATGGCCCAGGACACAGATATCAGAAGTACAATTGTGAACATACTTAAAGGAATGTGTCTATGCTAAAGTAACCTACCATAACTATTAGTGCTGCTTAAATACCTATATATCTAATTGCTTGTTCTTCATTAGTAGGATTGAAAGGTTATTCCTGGACAAACTGTCAGCCCATGAAAGGAAACAGCCAGAATTGACCAGAGTCCAAGTCAACAGCTCCAGAGAGAGTGGACTGTTTTACCTCTCATCCACCTGTGCCCCTTTTCTAAGCCTAGGGAACAACCTGCGGAAGAGGGGGCGTGGTAGAATGTAAGGGCTGCGATTGGGGTGAATGGTGAAACTACAGCAATGTAGTCTGGACACTCATTTGATCAACTTGATTGAACAAACAACCTGTCACCCCCCACTGGATGGTGGGGCTGTAGGTGTTTGGGCACAACAGCCTGCAGATAGGTTTTGCATGAAGGATGCTTGTACTCATGGATTATCACTTATAGCTAAAAA